>NW_019104496.1:3016938-3046312 GCF_001995035.1 Momordica charantia
CGAATCGACGAAACGGAAGAGCAGGAATCAAAGAACAGAGAGATGAAATTCGGCACCGAAAAGCGGAGAAGAAGCCCAGATCTATCAAATTTCTGGGAGGAATGGAAAAATGTAGAGAGAGAGAGAGGAGAGAATTAAAGGCAGTGAAGAAGAGCAGGAGAGGAGTATATGAAGAACAAAGGAAAGCGGAAAGCAGAGCAATAGCTGTCTGTGTTCTGTTCTGTGTGATGAATACACTTTTCCGGATTTTCATTTCTATTTTTTTTTCTCTCGTTCAATTAATTATTTTAAATTTTCAGAAAGCGAGTGACGGTGCTGAAAATGAGTCAAATTATTGCCTAATTAGTAGAAACTATCATAATATTAATACTAATAAAAAACAAAGCTATTAATAATTAGGAATATTTAAAATCTATTTTTCCCATTTTTTGGTTATTCTAATTTTACCCTTCCAAAAATCTTCAAAATGTATCAATTAAGTATATATTAGATAGTATAACATTAGTATATCAACATATATTAGGTTATATCATTGGTATATTATTGCTTCTATTAGATAGTATTATTGATCCATTAAGTAATATAACAAATCAAAGTATATCAACATTCATATTAGGTATAGAAGATAAACGTTTTCTTGTAGAATCCAAGTAACATAACACAATTCAATACAAAAAAACTGAACACAGTAAACAGAAATAAAGAGAAGTAAAATATAATGTATCAACATTTATATTAGGTAGATCGTTGGTTTAGCACTCATAATTAGGCAAATCAAGTCGGGTATGTCATTGGTATATATCAAGTATATCATTGTTTGAACTTTGTGTTCATTAAGGGTAYATTAGACTTTTGATTTCTTCTATGTAGGTTAGAAGAACCTTTAAGACAAATGACGAACACTCCTATGCTCAAATCAATACAGATTAAAATATGTATCAAGATATTTTTGTCAKAACTCACTTACCTCTCGTTGTACTTACTCTTTCATCTTATAGGTGAGGTAGGAGAGTGTTGGCGCAAATCTTCCCGCGATGCACACCGCAAATCAATGGGAGTCAGAGAATTACAAACGATACTTAACCSCATTTATTCATTCCCCTTAATCACGACGTCATATGAAGTCAGTCACAGATTGGGGATAACTTCCATTAAACGTGTCGGTCTCTTTGTTTGAGTGATCAGTCAAATTGGTGTACCCTCCCTATAGCAACACGTGACGATYRGTTTTTACCCCACAGTACCATAAACATGATTTAATAAAACTATATAAGAACTAAATTAAATTTGTCGACGAAGATTACATATTCAAATCTCTATCTTCCGATTGTATCCAAAAAAGAAGATCAGAGGACAAAATTAAAACTAAACTTAATAATTTGTATTTAAAATAAATATAAAAGATTAGACGTCATGTGGAAGGTRGAATTAATTAATTTGTCACCRAATTTATGAAATTATAATTCGTAGCGTTTTGATTTGGTAGAGAGATGGCGACGGAACCACTAATCGACAGCGACAACCTGTCTACCACTTATTTTTTTCTTGTCATTTTCTGGTCTTATAATTCACATYTCATTTAATTTTTAGTTAACCTAATTTATATAATTTCCTGCGATTATTTGTCTGTATTATATTTTTCGATATTATAAAAAAATTATACCTCTATTTATTCTAATTTCATATTTACGAATACAATTGTCGGTTCTTTCCCTGTCTCTTTCTATTTCATGAGAAGCAGAAACTTTCACTCAAAGTTGAGTGGTTGGGTCAATAGTTATTTAAATATAAATTAAATGTTAACTTCAATTTTTAACATAGATATTTAAATATTAAAACTTACGTCAAAACGAACATAGCCTAGCGATAATCGTATCTCCAATCAAAAAGTTATGAGTTCGAATCCCTACTCCCACATGTATTAAAAAGAACTTACAATAATRTGTAGGGTCAGGGTGACAATTATGTMTAATTAATCATTAAATTTATCGACTTTACGACATACATAAGTATGAAAGTTTAGATTTATTAAATACYTTTAAAGTTCAAAATAGATAATTATTAGTTAAGGATTAAATTTATAATTTTACAGAAAARAACAAATAGAATGTTTTCTTCCTAGCAAATTATAATGTTTAAAGAAACTATATTTTTAAAAAGCGAAGGAAAAAATGGTGGAGGGAGAGTTCAGCTGGTGGCTTTGCTTGGTTTCCACATTTAATTTTATTAGAAAAAAAAAATGTATTTATTCTTTCTGTGTGTTYGGGAGCATTTGTTCACAAACTCCAACTAACGTTAGGTTTAGGCTAAGCCCTTTGCCGACACTCAAAGAAACATATTTTCTCTCTTTTTTATTTATTTATTTATTTTTTATTTCCACAACACAGAGCATCCCACTTGTCTTTGTTCTCTCACATTTCATTTCAGCAACTTCTTTTTTCAAATTTGAATAAACAAACCCATATCTTAAAATATGATTTTGATTAAGTTTTACTTTAATAACATCATTGTTATGAAAAGACCATTCAAACTAATACATATCTTAAAATATGATTTTTCTTTCTAATTACACCTAATAAGCGGTAGAGTGAATAAAAGATTTCCGCCTCTTAATTTATTGGATTAAAATCTTAAAAAGACAATTTAAAAATTTTCTGTTAAAGTTTTAGAATTTTGAAAATGTTATATATATATATATAWAAAGTTAGTAGGTGAAAATTAACAATTTCCTAGTTGTGTGTTATGTCTTCAACAAATATATACTTATCATTATGTATAATCATCAAATATATTAGAAAAATACTATCAAATCTTAAGTATTTTAATATATACTTTTTGAATTACAATAAACGGRAGCCACTCCTTGACTCTGCCACGAAGAGAGMGTGCAACCACGGTTATTAAAATCAACAATATTGAAGTATAATAATTAATATCAATATTTATTTAAATAATTCCTAAAATACATTAAATATAAGTTTTATAATTAAAACTATACAGTATGTATACAGTAATACAATTTACAAACCCTTTTTTTTTTTTGCCAACTTCAATATAGCACTACTATACGGCTCACATTAAAGGTCAAAACTGTGGCTGTGGAAATGGAAGATTGGATGATGGCTGCGTCTGCCCATGTTGTGTGACCTAATTGCTTTTGCTACACTTGATTGAAGTGTAGAAGGACCACAAATTAATACACCAACATCAACTTTGCCCCGATCCTCAGATACTGATCCAAGAATCTCTGCATATAAATGAATAAAATTGTCTTATAATCCATGTTTCCCGTATCGGAGATTGAAGTTTTCGTTTCTCACAATATTGTATTACAAACAACGATATTTGAAACGACCATAACCTATAAAAAAATGGTGTTTAACTAATATAGATGTAATCTAATATAACAGATGAACACACAAGTTGATTTTACATGTCTTGAAAGAAGAATGCGTCCTTATGCTTTAACTTATCTCACAAAATACGTTAATTAAACAACAAGATAGTAACGAAAAGCTGACATGACATCACGTGAAACTTGACACACACTTCGATATGTCATATAGTTGCATATACTACTCTTATCACATTAGCTTTTTGTTACCATCCAACTAAATAATTAATACGTCGAAGGTGTAGGTAGATATAAATTAGAATGAGGGAAGAAAAAAATACCTTCAAAGTTTGGTCTAGATCCATACTCAATAGTGGTAGAAGTTGCAAAGGGCTTGGAAGTGAAATCCCTTTGTGCAAAACTCTCTTTGGGGATGTCTCCACCCACTTGATCTTCAATGTCATTGTTGTGGTTTATCCTTTTGGTTGAAATGTGTTGTTCCCAAAGAGTCCATAAGGCAGCCACAAGACCTCCAAAGAGAACAACACTTGCAAGCATGCAAAGCAAGAAGAGGAGGCCTTTGTACCACCATTTTATGATGTGAAAAGGGTTGATGTAATAGACATCTAGTAAGCCCACTAAGAGGACAAGGCCCACAGTTGAGAAAAAAACATACAGCCCTGACCATACATTGTCACCAGTCCCAACCAAAACACTCACTTTGGATCCCTTTGATAGTGGACAAATTGAAATCACCTTTGTGGGTTGGATTTCACCTTCCTATTAAATTGGTAACAAAGAGTTAAAAAAGAATCAGAAAAATTTAAGTGTCACCCACTTAAAAGCAAGAAAATGTCAAATAAGTCTCTGAACTTAATTCAACGGTTAAAGACATCTTATTCCTTTTCTATGGGTCGGAGATTCCATCCCCATTCTCACATTTATTGAACTACAAAACATATATCAATTTTATGTCTAACAAGCTTTGACCTTAAGTTCCTAATATATTGCTAAACTTTCAATCCTATGTTTAACCAGTCTTCTAGATACACAAAATTCCATAAAATTAAATTTGTATCTAACAGATTTGTAAGTTTTAGAAAATATGTAATACATCAATGATTTATTAGACACAACATTAAAAGTTTATGGACTTACTAGACACCCTTTAAAGTTTTAAAGAGGTACTAGTTAAGACATATTTCATGGATCAAAAAATATTTATTACACACAATGTTTGTTGAAAGTTTAAGAAGTAAATTTAAATTTGAGAAGGTACCAATGGTGGTTGTGATTCTCTAGTAACATAGATGGAGATGTTGATGTTGAGTTTATCAGCAAAAAATGGACAAATTGATTCCACATTGAGAGTGGAGAGAAGAGAAAGCTCAGTTGATTTCTTGACTGCCCAAACAACCAAAATCTTCTTTGGCAAACATGGTTTCCCATCTCTGGTACGATGGAGAATGTCGCTCAATATGGCTAGGAAAGGAGAAATTCCAATTCCTCCAGCTACTAGAATCAGATTTTCGTACCTACAAAACACACCAAATAGATCAGTTGCCATTTGATTCTGCAAATTATGAACAGCAATCGATGAAGAAGAAGAACAGTATACTGTATTGAGAGATCAGGAGAATTCTAACATCAAGTGATATGGCGATTCATGGCCATAAGGCCCCTCCACAGCAACCGTCATTCGAGACCGATGTTTATCAGAAGAGAGCTCTGTAATTTTATCATTCAAGATCTTTCCCCGAAGCCCCTCCGTCCATTTCCCAAGAACTTTTACCAGAATCGCCAACCGATCTTCTCCTTCCAATGGACTCGACGAAACGCTGAACGGATGCCACTCCAGCCACGACAGCTCTCGAACTTGCAGGAAGATGAAACTCAGCGCGTTGTATCGGAGACCTAACAATTCGAACAGATCGCGGAAATTAGGGCACGGAGCAACACAACACCGAAATTAATTGATCGAAGAAATTGAAATGGGTGATGGATCGAACTTTTAGGTTTCGAGAGGATCAATTCCACGGTGCCGCAGGGGAGGGCCTTGGCGGAGATTACGTCGACGGTTCTTCTGGATTGGAGGAATCTGAGGAAGCGATCGAGGACGAAAAGGAAGATTCCACCGGCGGCGATGCTGAAGACGAAATCGCCGACGTGGAGCGCGAAGAAGACGACGAAAACGATGTATAATTGGTGAGTGTAGAAGAACAATTCGAAGTTCTTGGTTCTGACTTTGGGGAGAGAGGTGATCCACATCAAGATCCCGGCCAGAAGGCTTATAACTCCGGGAAGATTCGCGATTCCGATGTCTTTCCACTCCAGCAACTGCATCGCAAAACAAGAACGTTGCAGAGCAAGCTCTGTCAGTGTCATCCATGGAAGAAGGCGCAAGAACAATTTTGACGACCATTTCAGGTTCTAAAGCTTAATTAAATCTTTCTTTTCTTCATCAAACATTTGAAATACATATGTTTGATAAACTTCTGAGTTTGATCCAAAATTTTATGGAACCATTGAACATTTGAGATAATAACTTCGAACAAGTATATCATTATCCACTCTGTTATTCACTAAGCCCATGAAATCACTCTTTTTCAAAGTTCATAACTATTTTACTTTTCATTTTCATTTTAATATCAAACTTTCCATCCTATGCCACATTTTTGGGTTCTAGGAACTAAACTTTTTTTGTATAAAACGTTTGAAAGTCGAGGAATCTCAAGATTGTGGCTCTTCTAACTCATCGATCTTGGTCAGATCTATTTTTGGAACGGATGCTCGTTTGAGCGTTTTTTACTCTAATACCTTATAAAGTCTATTTTCTTTTCAATGTGAAATTCTTCACAAATTATATCAACCAATGCGAGGAAGCTAATATAAGTTCATATAAAATGAGTTCTTTTTTGGGCGGGTAAAAATCGGGTTCAAGTATAGTTTGTAAGTAAATTAAGTATAGTTTCGTAGATAAGATACTCTAGATGACCTGTTGGATACATCGGCCTTGCATGTACCATCCAACGACATAGGCCAAGCCATGGAGGGTGAAAATGAGCATTGTGAGGTGGCCCAACCAGACATGGTATCTGGTGGCGTGCTCGAAGGGAATGTCTATGAGGCGTAGAAGGACAGAACCCCGCGATATTGGGACAAACAAAAACCCCAAACAGAATAATCCAATTGACCCAAGCCTCAGTCCCATGATTTCCAACATCTCCGCACTGCCAACAACAATAAATTAATTAATTAATGTCACAATATTTTTAATGAATCTAATCTTTATAAATAACTCACTTTAAAAAATATTGAAACCAAATATTTATTTGTAATTTAGTCCAAGAGAAAATCAGTTTCATCTCATGAATGATTGATTGATGCATGTCTCACATTTTCATTTTTAAGAAATAATAATTTCAATGGTCCCTGAAATATCACTATGTTAATATTAACGACTCTCCCACGTTGAATATCAGCCACACAAGTAGTTTAGATTTTTTTTTTTTTGAGAAACGGCTAATTAATAGTTAGTTGTAAGCGAGAGAAACTCCCGCATTAATGTTAATAATATACTAATATCAAGTACATTAGTGATTTATTAGATATTGAATATATATTAATTATATTAGTGATATATTCAAAATGACATCATTGATCTTTTAAGTACTCAGTTGATAAATTAATAAGAAACCTAACCTGAATCGAAAATATTTATTAGTGATAGACCTGATAAGGTATATATGATTCATATATTACTTGTGACCCCATTAATTTTGAGGTTAATTCAGCGGTAATTGAYACATATTAAACAAATATCATAAGTTCAAATCCTCTCACCCACGTCTGTTGGTCCTAAATCTTTCATCCAAAAGTTGAGAGAGACCGAAGAGAGGTTATTTTTTGAAAGATAGTTGGCTTCCTACCGGTGATGAACAATCTTGTGTTCACCCCTATTAAATCTTTAACAACTAAGAGATGAAAATGTTAAAATATAGATTTTATTTTATTTTTGAAAACAATGAACGGTCAATTTTTCACTAATAATAACAAATTATTTTTTCTTCCTATACATTTAAAAAAAAAAAACACCACCCATCAGTTTCATTACCAAGAAGACATTTTCCTAGACAATAATTCTTTCAACTAATTTAAAAGGCAAAAATTGTTGGCAATTGCATACCTCTTCTGTTTGGGAGTTAAATACTGAAGGAAACTGTCGGCCAACATCCGCAAGGTGTAGTTATAGACAGCCCAAACAACATACGCCACAACCACCACAATCCCAACTAACTCCGCCGCCGTAACTACTTCCAACGGCCCCCCCACCACCACCGGCAGCGTCCACAGCCGCCATTTCGCCTTCTCTTTCCCACTCTTCTTCTTCTTATTCCTGTCATTCATTCCATTCAAATTCCTAAACACACAACAAGTACAAAGCTTTCTAAAACTCTTTATTTCAAAATTTTACGTACCGGTAAGGCTCGTCGTCCCCAGAAACAACCAGGTACACTGCCGAGAGGACCGCAATCACGAGAATGGGAGCGCTGAAAGTTAGGAAGACACCGCCTACGACCAATTTGATTAGCGGTATCAGAGTATGTAGATGAAGCGAAGAAGAAAGGGTGGAACAACTATATAGAAGTTTTAAATTCCATTTTGGAATAAACTTAGAAATTGAGAAACACTCTTGTCCGTGTATACTTTCAAAATAACAATTTAATCTCTAAACTTTAATGGATAATGATTTAGTCTTTAATTTACATTAATTAAAATATCTGTACCAATTTAGTCCTTATTAAAAAAATTGATCAAAGTTGTTACAAATTTATTATATTATAAGAATTAAGTGGTTACTCATTTAAAAACTAAATCATCAATAAGTAAAGTCTACGACTAAATAGTTACGAACTCATCTAAAAATGAGAGAAAATAGAATCTAAATAAAAAAACAAAACTTCCTTCTTAAATTTCTCTGCATAGTCCAATAGTATATAGATAAGTAAAACACGCAATAATTATACAAAATTAAAAAAGTTGTTGGACCACACATAAATTCCGAAGGAACTCTTGGAAAGTTTTTTCCTTAAAAAAAATTTATAATTTCGTTAACTATATTGAAACGAAAAGTTACCAGTGACCCCAAAAAGGGTTACTTCGGTGGCATTGAACCATTTGTTAAACATTTCCACAGTGAAGGAAGCTGGGTACAGAAAAATCACCATAATCCACCCGATGAAGATCACCCACATCGTCAATTTCAGAACCCATTTCGCACCAGATACGATGATCGTCGACGCATTTCCGGTCGCCGGAGAGTGATCGTCGGCCGCCGGAAGAAGCGGCCGGTGAGCAGAGTGATCGTCGTCCATGGAAGCCAGAGGAATAATGAAGAGGAGAGCTTTTGGTAGCCTTAGCCTTTGGTAGGCCAAACCACAAGAGCTTTATAGAGACCAAATAAATGAGGCCATAAACCACAAAGAAGAAGATGAAGCCATGTTGGTGGGACCCATTCCATTAACATGAAGGATTTTACGGCGAAAAAATAAGAAATATAAAAAAAAAAGCTTTTATAAATTTAAAGAAATTCTTATCTCGGTTGGAGGTAATGAAATATTACAAATTTTTTTTAAGTTAACAATTATTTAATTTCACTTTGTTATTACCCATTAATAATAATATTAATGTAATTGTTAAAATAGAATTTATCATTATTAAATATTAAAACAATAAAATTATATAATCATTTTTAATGGATGTAAGTTTATTTTAATAATTTATTATTCATTAATATTAAATAAATTGTTATAATAAAAAAATTTATTATTATTTTAATTAAAAATAATACAAGCACAATATTTAGTTAATATATTTGTAATTAGTTAGAAATAAAAAAAAATGGTATAGAAATAATTGTTATATATTTGATTCCTATTCCGATCTTAAATAATTTTATAAACAACAACGTCAATAAGTTTCAAATTCTGATCCCATAAAATTTCAAGTAAACAACATCAAACAAATAACATTCCTATTCTAATTCTTTCTCATTCTAATACCTTGTAAGTAAGCCTCGGTTCATAATTTTTGTTATAAAATTAATTTGCATAATTTTATTTAATAATATCATATAATTTATATTATATTGTATTTAATTATTTGTTTTAATTAAAAAATAAAATAAAAGGAGTTTATAACATAAAATATAATATACTTATCGAAATTTTCATAATATACTTATATCGTTGTTAATCTAACTCTCCGTATCTTAAAAAGTTTCAAATTTCAAACAAAAAAAACACAGAAAACATAACATAGTTGTTCTCAAAATTTTCACTTTTGAGATCATAGAATTCAAAAATAATTTTCACATACAAATTTATCAAACATATATTCGGATTCGATAAATTTAAAAACAAGAAATAAATCGTTGGAATGGAGAGGATAACTTGGTTGAAACAAAAGTTAAGAGCCACAAAAGAAAAAAAGGGACATGTGTGAAACTGAAACAAAACCCATTTCAGGCCACCAACTTCTTAGATAATGTTTAAATTTTATTTTATTTTTGGTGTAACTCACTAAAATTTAAAAAATGTTGAATTTTTGAGGAGGTAAGTTTTTAATTTTGAATTTTGTGTTTAATATGTCTTGGAATAGATGGAAAAATCAATAAATGGAGACTTTAATTATTAAATAGTCTTCAAAAATTAGTCAAAGTACGAGCATATAGTTCAGTGGTACAATAATTGACATATACTTTTAATTATGAGGTTGTGATCATCAATTCAAGTTAAATGGTATGGATGGAGCAAAGTATGAAGAGTGAAACAATATGGTCGTAGTATCGCAGAAAATAGACAACATATTGAAAAAAATCAATAATATGGACAAAATATTAGTAATTTTAACTTATTTACAAATTGTAAAATATTAATTAGGTAATTTAAATATTTAATGTGAAAATTTTTTCTTTTAAATTCTTTTCCTTTTTTATAAAAATATTCATCAATATCAATATTTTATCCATATTTAGATGAACATTTCCATAAAATTGAAACTTTCATTTACAACCTTAGAATTCAATTTGTATTATAAGTTTGTTCAAGTTGGATCAAAATAAATTGAATATGTTATGTTAAAATTAGTTTCACTTTATAACTTGCTCAAATTGGTTTGAGTTTGGTTCAGTTGATAAACTATTATTTTATTTAAAAAATATCCATTTTATTTACAATAAAATTACATAGCCACAGAAAATTACATAGGTATATATTTATCGTGTAATTCTATTCCATTGGATAATTATTTCTAGAATCTTTTTTCTCCTCCAACAACTTTTTAGAATAATATTTTTTTAAGTATTTAAACTTTTTTTTTCCATTACATATAAATTAATATTAAGTTATTCATCTTAGTTCAACTTTTGAAACTAGAATAATAAATATTAGTTTTCTAACAAAATGGTGAGAAATTGACCCAAATAATCAAAATAACTCACATTATTCAAATATGTTAGAGTTGGTCGTCTAACTAAAGTTATTCATTAAATTTTCGATCAAAATAACTAAATGAAATCTAAATTCTTTTAAGCTAATTCAATCCAATCCGACCCATAAACACTACTATCAATAACGATAGCGAGATTAGCGGTCGAAGGTCGAAGAATATTAGAATTTATGATGAAAATGAAAGACAAGGAAAGAGAGAAACCCATAGAAATGCAATGGCCTTGTATTTTACATATTTATTTTTGTGGTGATTTGAGTAAACATGCGTCCAGCCTCCCGATTCAAATCTTGTCCATACAATATTTATTAGTCTGTCGAAAAATACATATTTATTATTGCTTTTTTATTACGCAAGTTGATTCAAAATGAGGTCTATAGTTGAAAATCTCATAATAATTTAAATCTTTATAGGATAAGTTACCCTTTTGATTTATGAGATTTAAACTTAAATTTTGTTAAAATCCTTTGAAGTTTCAAGAATGATATTTTAATCTAAAAGTTAAAACAATTTTAAAAAATGTTAAGTTCGTTTAATTTTTATTTATTTAATTTTTTTCGGTTAAAACAGTTCAAATTTCTATCTCATATATATATATATATATATATATATATTATTAAAAGAATCTGTATCAAATAATTTGAAAGTAGAATGTTAAAGACGTGTGAAAAGATTGTTTACTATAAAATCTTAAACAATCTTACCTACACGTCTCGACCTTTCTACATATTTTCCATATTTGTTAGAAAAATCCAAAAGATAAACAAAATCAAAAGTCCTTTCAAAAAGAAAAATAATGATAAAATAAAAAGTATTGTTTACCATAAAAGGTTGAAGATCACGTGGCACCCTCTTGGCCTTTTGAAATTTTCACTATATTAATTTTTTTAAGAAGAAAAAGAAAAAAAGAAAACTAAATATCAAAGTTAAATTGTAAACTTAGCTTGGATAGTTTTTAGGTTAAATAATGAACTGGCCCTCTAATTTAAGTTTAATTTCAATTTAGTATCTATTAAAATGTTTGATATAATCTTTATAATTGCAATTTAGTTTCAATTTGGCATATGTATTAGCCAAATTACAAAGTTTCAGTTGTAATTTGATAAGGTATATCAATTTTTTTTTCAATTTCATCTTTAATGAGTGTTACCATATTCACTATAAACTTTAAAAAGTAATATAATAGGTTTTAGTTGAAGAATCGTGGAAAAAAATTATATATTTTGTTTAAAATTAGTGAAGATTCAAACAAAAACACCATTGTTTTCGAGATTCTACTACGCCAACTTGAATTTCGATGACGATAAAAAAATGTATGGGTAAAAATAGTGACAGACCACAACTGACCATGTTAAGGTCAAATTTATTGTGGTAACATCTAATTGTTCCAAACAAACTTCCATTAATTACTATGTATGTTTATTCAAAGAGTATTTCAAAAAAAAAAAAAAAGATATTTATGAAAGGTCAAGATCAATATTGAAACTTTTGAAACGATACCTATTTTTTAAAAGAGAGGGCAAAGTGGGCAAAGTTCAAGATATTTTTTTTGTAATTGAGCCTATATAGAAATGTAAAAAATATAAGACGACCAAGTAATTGAATTGAGGTACTTAGACCACACTAAACACAGTTGCCCACTCCAATCATTTCTCACATTACCATTAGTTCATTAGCCAAGAATAATAACTCAAACTTTGTGGTACTGGTCGAATATTTGAAGCCCTCAACACTCCTATAGGATCTATATAGAAATATAAAAGATAAAAGAACTACAACACGATCAAGTAATTTGAGATGCTTGAACCCTCTCATCTCTTTAGTATTTTTACTCAAACCTAAACCACACTAAATGATCGAAAATATTTAAGTTCTGAATAGTGGGCAAGTACCTATCCCTATACTATCGAAAAATTCACAGTCCTCATTATTTTTTTAAAAGAAACTCTTATCTTGCCTCTAGCTCAACTTATTCAGATCATATTTGAAAAGAAACATCCTACAATTCTGTAATTTTCCCTACTGCAGAAAGCCTTTGCTTCTCAGGCTCTCCACCGTATCTCTAATGGCAACTTCAAGAGGAGTGAAAACAAGTCCCAGTTCAATCAACCTCTTGGCTGCATCTCTGCAGGCAACCAAGCCCGGCTGTGTTTCCCCCACGAACCTGCACAGAATTCAAATCACTAACCAGAAAACAAAACAACAGCAAAAAGGGTACACCAAACACATCAAATTTCAAATATTTGAGCAAGTCGTGTGACCTGTGAACTGGGAATTGAGGGTAGATTTTGGAGACTTTGTGTGCAAAATCAGCAAATTGATAGATGCCATTGGTGCAAAGATATCTACCAGAAGCAGAGGGGGTCTCAAACAGTAAAACTTGTGCTTTTGCAATGTCTTTGACATGGACAGCGCCCAACCAGTGATATTCCTGGCTATCCTTTGATCCTTGGAGCAGCTGCTGCAATACTGCACAGCTTGCATTGAGATTAGGCTGCAGAAGAGGACCAAGACATGTGGCTGGCAGAATTGAAACTACATCTATTCCATGCTTCTCTACAAACTCCCATGCTGCTTTTTCTGCCAATGTTTTGGACACTGGATACCATTTCTGCAAAAGTCATTCCAACAACCACACAGTGTAATGTTAAAAACTAAAGAAATATGAACATGGATCAGGTGCGGTACTGCCAATATTTTAATTGCATTGGTAACTGTTTCTTGTTCCTCATTTTTTTTTAATTGAAAGAGGAAGGAAACTTGATTTTGGAAAGGAAAACGAAAAAAAAAGAAATAGTTCACCTCTAACATTAATTTGTTAGGTAAATGTCCATCTGGGCTGGCCATTGCCAACCTTTCTATATAAAAGTTTCAACTTTCTTGCTCCTAAGATTAGGATACTTCCATCTTAACAAAACACGTGAAACTTTATCACCAACACTCACGAGAATTAATGCATTACTTTGCTTTAATTGAAAGTGGAAAAAATCGACAGTAAAGGGTCCGTTCTTGGTTAACCAAAATGTCATTTCTTCGCTTGAAATTTTTTGGAATTAGAATTAGAAAACTAGTGATGTTGTTTATCTTTTTCTTATATTTTTCGATGGTATTTTATCAATTAAGCATTTTTCAAGTATATATGTTGGGATTACATTACTAGTAGAGTATCCCTTGGGATTTCCATAAGTATGAACTTGTTGATAATTAGAAGGGAGGACTCACTCCGTAAATGACTTTGTTATAAAATTGAGAAAGATAATTGCTATATTCAACTGGGTGTTATAAGGTTGTCGCGTACAATGTATATGGATGCTCCATGATCAAGCATTAACTCAATAACTTCGATTGAGCATCTTGGAATCAGAATAGGAATCATATAGTACTAGTATATCCTTTCTTATTTATAGCTCATTACAAACATATTACCTAAAAATTGGGGTAATATTATTTCTAATTAAAATAATACTAAATCTTAATTTATTATTTTATTGAAAGTAACTATTTTTTATTATAAGAATTCATTTCATATTAACAAACAATAAATAATTAAATTAAAACTGCATCAATTAAAAATAATTAATATATTTTTTACTAAAACAACCCTCATTAACATAAAATATTATTAAATTTTGTTGTTCTAATATTTAACAATAACAAATTTTATTTTAACAATGCCATGACAAAGTAAAGTTAAATATTAAATAATTCATAAATTAAGTAGAAATATGTAGTATTATAAATAAAATCACATTATATAAGAAAAGTTGGTATAATCTTTTTATTAAAAGAAATATTATTGGTAATATAAATAAATAAAGAATCAAATTGTAAAACAATTAGAGAGAAATAGCAAAAGGTGTAAAGTAATTATTGAAAATGGACTAGACCCATGAAACAAGAGACCATAAAGGAGATGAATGAGATTACCGAGATACCAACATGACTTGAACTACTCTCAAGAGTGAAGATTATTCCTATAACACTAAACTCTCCTAAGAAGTCACCCAACTTAAGTACGGTTAATTTTAGTTTTTATGATTGAATTGATTTCATTACTACAATTTGCCAAATACCATCAAGTAGCGAACCAAATTCCTTCTATTCAATGGTCCCTAAGTTACATTCAACCAATTTTTTTTTTATTTTTTTATTTTGAGTAAATAACAATGTGCAAATTAGAAACAAAACTTTAAATTCTCATATATATATATATATATATATACACTGACAATTTCGTTAATCGAAGACAAACAGAGAGGGCAATTGCCCACAAAGCTTGAGCAGCAAGGCATTTGAAAATCACGAAACATGAGAAAAGGGAAAAGAAAGGAACCTGGCGGGATTTGCAGTATGCCAAGTCGGTCCACGAAGATTCATCGATGGCCTTGTCCTTGGGCCACACCGAATTCGGAACCAGAGCCGAAATCGAAGATGTAAGAACAACGCGCCTCACTCCCAATTTCTTCGCCGCATCAAGAACATTCAAAGTTCCATTCACCGCCGGCTCCACCAGCTCTCTCTGCGGATCCTTCGGATCCTCCAGCGTGCACGTCGACGCGATGTGGAACACGCCCCTACACCCTTCCACAGCCCTAGCCACGGCCTCCCCGTCCATCACGTCCGCTTCGAAAACCCTAACCTTCGAATTAGAGCTCGCCGCGGCCTGGAGATCAATCAAGTGGGATGGATCCGAGCCGGGGAAGATGGAGGCGTGAATCGCGGTGTAGCCGGCCTCCAGAAGCGTACGGACCACCCACGATCCGATGAATCCGTTGGCTCCGGTCACGCAAACGGGCTCTTTCGCCATCGTGTTCTACGATTCTCGATTCTCGAAATTTGGAGCGGAGGGCGGATGAAGAGTTGAGAGAAGTGGAGCAAACGGAACGATGGTGATTGTTTATCCATTGAGAAATTTCCATTTCAGGATTTGTAGAATTTGATGGCGAGAAATGTTTGTTTTCTCCGTTATAGGAGAGAGATTCTGTTTGGACTTCAGAATCCGAAGAAGATCAGAGGTCTCTTTCCTCGGATTTCAACTTTGAACAGACTTCTCTAAAATTTAAAAAAAAAAAAAAAGTTAATTTACAGAATTTAAAATGAAAAATAAAAACTTCGCGCCAGATAGGGGTCGAACCTACGACTTTCTGCTTAGGAAACAGACGCTCTATCCACTGAGCTACAGGCGCCAGTTTTTCATTTTGTTAGTAAACGTTATTTAAATTCTTTATTATATAATTATTTGAAATAAATCTTTACATAAATTATGTATAAATAATTCTTTCACTTTTTCAATGAGCATTTTATTGAGCTTAATTTATAAAGGACTATTTCAACAATATATATATATATATGCGCGTGTGTTAGATAAAGTTTATTTAAAATGAGTGTTAATTAGTTATTTGTGTTCATGATTAAGCGAAAGTTTTTTTAGTTCAATAATACGTGGAGATGAGAATTCGAACTTTCAATCATTCAATCGATCCACACTAATTGAGTTTTTTTTAGTACAACATATGGGAGTGGGAAATCGAACTCACAACCTCTTAGTTAGAATTATATGTTAATTATCTTGGTTTTGACACATATTAATTGAATTATATTTAGATTGATTAGGTAAAATTTACTGTTAAAGAGGTTTTTGCAAAGGTCATAGTATTATTCTAAGTTGTATAAATTATATATACACTCGTTTGAAAAGATTAAACAAAAAAAGTATTTGTTATCCAAAAATCTACCAATATTAAATTACAAATTAAAAAAAATACCAATATTCTGAAGAAAAATTAAAAAGAGAGTTTGTGGGCCTGGATCTTTTATAGGGCCATGGACCTGAAAGAACTTTTTCAATACAGTTCCTTGTATATATATATCCACAATAAAGGAGGCTTCGAAAAACATGGTCTCGTGAGTTATTTATTTATTTATTTATTCCCTCGTTTAAAGTAGAGTGAGGATTTAAATTTTCTATTTCTTAATAAAAAAAACATATACTTTTAAACGGTTGATCTATACTCGTATTGATATTTAAAAGTTATACCTTTACCTAGTGAGCCAATACATCACACAAAAACCTATATCCAAAAATTAAAATTTTTCCTCTGCACCAAGGAAGTTTTTGAAAGAGATACCAAGTTCTCGTCTACGTGTTTGCAACGATTCGAGTCTAAACATTGTATCATTTGCAATTAGAATAACAAATCTTTGGACCATTTATTTTCTCATTGTCCTTACATCCCTTTGGAGGTGTTTGTTTTGCATTTTCAACGTCTCCATTACGCTCCCTGTCAAGRTTGAAGCATTTATTTCAAAGTATATAAGTATCTCTCCAACATCAAAAATGTTCTTTGGTGAAATGGTTTCAGTTCTATCATTTAGTTTATATGGTGGTAGAGGAACAACTGTATATTTTCAGAAGCTTTCATACCTCCCGCTCTCCTTTGGGATGATATCAAAACTGCTACTTACTCTAGGTCATCTTTTTTTTTTTTTTTTTAACTATGATATTTCTGTCATCTCTCCGAATCACTCTCATTTAGCCTCTTTTTATTATAGGTTTCTCATGAATGATGTGTTGTCTTTAAAAATAAAATAATTAATTGGGACAAGGGTTCAAAATGAAATTAGAGGTTAAAGAGTAACTGTGTTGGTCAATGGGAATTAGAGAATTAATGAAGGTGGTTGTTTAATTATCCTTCCTACTCATAAAATTAAATTAGGATAATTAATAGGCTAAACGAATTAGTTGTTTCGTCAATTGATATTAATGATAGAAACTAAAGTATAATTCAAAATAAATGCCATTGTACAATGAAAATTTTATCATGACATTCTTTTTTTTGTAAATTTTATAAAATATTTTTAAAATATCTATATACTTTCTAAGAACACCACATAATATAATTAAAGATTCTAATAAATGCTATAATTGTATTTAGTTTATAATAGGCACACAATTCTTCGTTAAAAAATCTGACATGAATTAAGTCTATGTGCTTCATAAGTATAGGCATGTGGCACAGAAAAAATAATAATTTGAAATTTTAAAAGATAAACTATGATATTATGTTGTTTTGTTAATAATATAATTTTCCCAYATGAATACACATTTTTCTGAAATTGGTTTTGGCTAAAGGGAAATTAAAAAAAAAAGAGTAATAATCCTCTTAGAAAATAATCAAAGAAGTGCTTTTGGACCATACAAATCAATTATCATTAGTCAACCTAAGCAGAACTCAATTGGTTAGGGTATTTCAAAAGGTCGTGAACTCGAATTCCCACCTCCACATGTTGTATTAAAAAAAATACCGTTAGAAGTTAGAAAACCACCGAATCCCTAAATTATTAATTAATTTAAAGCCTCTTTTTAAAACATAAAAAGTCATTTTAAATTTTGGTACTCTGCCACCAAAATGTCCATTTTAATGTATGAATTTTTAATTTCTTCGCTAGGTTTACCATCAATTAATTTAAATAGATAAATAACGTGACTTTGAATATTTGTTGTTGCACACGAATTTAGGTATCATAGGTCAGATGAGACGAATATTTGGATAGGTGGATATATCATAGCATATAGTGATATATGACCAAAATAACCAACGGTAAAATGTATCTCCTTCTTCTTGATTCGAATCTCACAACTTCATATTTTGTCACAACATAATAGAAAAGATTAAAATAGTTGTTTTTTTAAAATTTCTAGGCTAAAAAAGCATATAAGGAAAGCTTTATTTGACAATATTTATTTTACAAATATATAAATTTTTTAAGCAAAATTTACAATAAATTTAAAAGTTGAGGAACTCATACTAAACTAGAATATATATATATTTTTTTTCAGGTGATTTCTAAAATTCCAATAACCACTGTTCCATGCAAATTCAACACTAGAGAACAAATATAATATATGGAAAAGTTTGGTAATGCACTAGTAGCTAGCAAATCTTTACTTGACTAAGCAATATCATTTCAAAATTGGATGCTGATTTTTAATTTATATTTGATTATTTATATTTATAAATATTATTGCTAGTAGAATTAGAATTCAATGGGTATTATGAATAATTGAAAACTAGATTTATTTCTAAATTCTAATCTTAGTTAAAGGGTAAGTAAGAGTTGTGTAGTGTTGAGGGTATACGGGATATATATATATATATATTTGTAGATTAACATAGCAATTATAAAATAGGCTTTCTAGCATGTATAATTAAGTAAAGTAAAATACAACTGTTATAAATTTTTACTGCCAAAGAATTTTGTGCTCAAGACTTTATAGATTCAAGCCCTAGGTTTTGCTAGATGTGAATTTCCTTTGAGAGTCCTAGTTGAATAAAAGTCTAATTAAGTTTCCTAATATTGTAATTAGACTTTTACTTCTTCTAATTGTGATCAATTTTTCTAACTCTAGTTAAACCCTCTCTAAGACTATAATTTTCAAATTGATTGCTATATATATATCTTTTTCCTATAAAATTAGTAGTAATTGATATATCCATCTTTAATTAACTTTTTTACTCTATATTTTATTATGTTTTCTAGATAGAAAAACCTATGAATAATGCATTAGAGAGGAAATTGTTATTTGTACCAAACAAAGATACAAATAACACAATAATATGTTTCAAGAAGAGAGATCATATATACGAAATACGTACAAAATACTCTAATAATATTCATAATAGTATTTCTGGATATATAAATAACGCATATCTTTAGGGAGAGTATATATTATACGAAGAAAAATATTTCTGTACTAATTCTTCGACACTTATTCTTGTTGCCAACCGCCATTAAAAATTTGAAAACACTTATTATTATTATTATTTTAAAACAAAAAACATCTCTTTTCCAATATCCCTCAAAGCTTTCATAGTGATCAACAATTACTATATATAGCTAGTAAGCACTTAGGGTACTTATAAGAACTTCAAAAATATCTCATTTTCAACATGTCCCTCCTCTTTTGTAATTATGGTGTACCTACAATCTCTCTGAATTGGAGCGTTTTTATATTAAAAAAAAAACATCTCTCTCCTAGCTCTTTTTTTTAGTACAACATGTTGGGGAGGCACAACCTCATGGTTGGAGGTACATGTCAATTACCATTGAGCTATGCTCGTTTTGACATCTCTCTCATAGCTTTTAGTCTTTATTTACTTCTCCTTTTTGTAAATTATAACATCTCTACCATTTCACTTAATTAGAGTGCTTTTATATATATAACCTCCATTTTATGTGATATATACATATCAATATTTATAGGGTTCTATCTCAAAACCAATTGATAATGAGAGGAGTAGCTCACTTATACTATAAACTCTGGTTAGATCTCTTTTTTTTTTTTCAATGTGAGATCCTTAACAATGCTCCGCCAAGATTGTGGCTTTTAGGCTCATCGATCTTGGCCATATCCATTTTCGAACGAGACGCTCGTTTGAGCATTTTGGACTATGACATACCATATCAATATTCATGAGATTTTATCTCAAACCCAACGAGAATAGTTGTCCACTTATATTATAAACTCTAATCAGATCCCTTATCTTTTCCGCGGGAAAAATCGTTGACATCACATACCTCTAAATTAATGATCTCTCCCTATGTAAAAAAGTTAGCAGTGAAGTAATGACTCTCTCTCTCTCATTCATTATGAAGAAAATTAATGAGCCATCTTTGGGTGTGGGTTTATAGAATGGCAAAAGCACATACATAATATATAGGCTCTGTCGACGTAGGGCTGCAACTGCAATGGAAGTCGTTTATAAAACTACTCAAAAAAGAAACAAGAAGGTTGCCTAAAACTAAAACAACTGCCCACCATTATATCACATGGTCCTCTCTCTCTCTACTCCACATTTACATGTAATAATAATAACAATATGTATTATTCTTAACTCTAAATTGTTTAGCTCTGATCTCAAATTGATTATTCTGCCAACTTTCTTCTAGTTTCTTGCTTCAGTAAGTAGGCACAGAGAGAGAATTTTGATACTACAACTGCATGCTATATTGCTGTTGGCTAAATTTAGTAATAAATATACCACCCTACGTTATCCCCCAACTCACACACCGATCCTACATAACCCTCCTTAAATTCCCTTTCTTTTCTTTTTCCGGACCAACTTACGTGCAGCTCAACAATATTACGGAGCAACCGTCTGATTCTACAACATTTGGTTTATAAGAATTAATTACTAATGTAGGTGGCTGTCATGGAAGTTTGAACTCATTTCTTCTCCACCAATTACCCGGCTTAAATTCCTATTCTATATCTATAATATTCGACTCCCCCTCTCTATTCTCTCTCGATATACATGGCTCAAATCCCGATGAAAATCCTCTCTTCTACGCCAATTTAATTATCAATGCCCTTTACTTATTCTCTCCCTCTATTCTTAATCCCTACCCACCCTATTCAATATCCGGGAGAGATATAGAGGATTTCGGAAATATACCGTAACCCATTAGTTTAAACTCTAAGGAAAGAGGTGGAGAGACTAAAGAGATCTATCGCAACTCGTTAATTTAAACTAAAGGAGTCCCTAAGAGATAGCTTCCGTGGATTGGGACTTCAAGGAATATCCTTAAGGTCTTGGGTTCAAGTCACAAAAAACGCAACTCCAACAAACAATGACCCCTTGTGTATGTACGGATATGGGGATAGTGCACATGCTCCAGATAAATTAATTTAAACTAAACGAGGGAGAGAGAATCTAAAGGAATCAAGGGAAGAGTGGTGTTAACTAAGAATATCAATATATTGTAACTTGTTAGAGAGAGAATCAAGAGAGAGGAGAGTAGTGTTAAGAATATAAATATATTTGAAACTCATTAGTTTAAACTTTTGAATTCATTAAATATAGAGTAATCGATCACTGGAAGAATCCAAAGATAAAAGGAGAGAGATTAAAAATATAAGTTAAAAATTAAATATATTCTGTAACACACATGAAACTTTAAATTTTTGAATTTAGCAGTAAAATTCGTAGAGATTATAAAATTACTAAGAAACTAATAAAAATCTGATATATTTATAAAAAATGAACTCTGACTGAAATATGGACCATGAAGAAAACTTGTGAAGAAGATGGAAGAAGAAGACATTCTATTATTATGGATATTAAGAGATCTGAACATTTTTCTACAACAAGATCCTCTTTGGATCTCCTTACAATATTAAAAACCTAATTAAGTAATTATTTTAAAATCTCATGAAACCCTACTACATATATTTATATTTGTAATCAAGAAGAAAGGGAACAAACTAAACTAACTTAAATTATATAGATATATATATATATACTTTTTCAGATTAGTCATATATATATATATATGTTCATGATCATCAGCTAACAAAAACGAAAGATGAGAATTGAAGTCGCTTGACCTAGCAACAAGGCACGTTATTTCTTCAATCATATGAACTAATGTATAAATATTGCCAACCTGAATATAGTTCAATTGGTTAGGATGGCTAAAAGTGCAGTTTCTTTTACTTGAAGGAGTTGGCGTCGGGGATTGGATTCCACTCCCATAGTCGGTCGGAGAATACAACCGGTAGCGAGTTGAGGCTCAATTGCTGCGGTGGTGGTGGCAGCGGTTGGAAATATTGCGGCGGTGGAGGGTTTACAATGGCAACGGAAGCCGATGGCGGTGGAGGTTGTTGAAAGTGGATGAGTTTTTGGAGGTCGTCGAGAGAATTCGAAGCGGGAGAAGGAGAGAAGAAGGAGGCATAAGAGGGTAAAACTAGCGAAGAGGAAGGTTGTTGTTTATGGAGAATAATGGATTGGTGGTCGTCTTCTTCCATGGAATTGGGAGTAGTAGAAGAAGATGGAAGTCCAAGAGAAGTGGTTGCCATGTTGATCAATGGAGTTGTGGGGAAAGGGTTGTGCTTGGACAGGCCAAGGACGGTGGTGACTTCTTCACAAGAGCTCGTGGCGGAAGCATCCGCAGCGGCGGTTTCGACGGTGCTGCTCATTTGAAGGGGGTGGTGGCCGTATTGGGACTCAAAGTTCGTTTGAAATTTGTCTGTAGATGATGATGAAGTTTGGACATTAATCGCACCACCAGAAATATTATTCTTCGTCGTCATTCTAGAGGACGACGCTCTCGACGGGAGAGAACGAGGGAGCGATGGATGATCTTCAACTCCAGCTCTCTTGTAAACCCGACATAGCGAAATCTCTGCCTGCAAGTCAAATTTCATCAGAAATCGAGAAAAATTATTCATTGTGACTAAACATATTCCCCAACTACCAAAATCAGATTTCATAATCTCAATCACTTTTTTTTCTCTCTCTCCCTCTTCAACTTTGGGGGGAATTTAAAGCAAGATCACGTAGTTCGTGACAAAACATTAAAACAAAAACCCCAAAAAGTACTGTCAGAGACCGATCAGTTATATGAGCGTACGAAACAAAAACATACACAAGAGAGATTCATAAATTCCCTCCTGGAAATTAATCATTAAATTAAACTCAAACTAATCAACCCTTTCAATGTCCCCCAACAATTCGAAACCCATAAAAAAAAAATATAAGCGAAGAACCACATCTCCAAATTTAGAGAAGAAATTAAATAAAAACCTTTTGATATCGTTCGGTTTCATGATGGGGAAGACGATACTCGTTCATAATCCAGCTAGTACGAATACCCTTGGGAGCCTTCCCGGAGTAGAAAACTAGGGTTTTCTTGAGACCGATGGAGCGGAAGTCCTCGGTACGGATCATGCGGTCGGCACCCGTGGCCTTCCAATACCCGGAGGTCGTAACGCGGTTGGGGCGATCGCCGTTGCGGTACTTGCGATCGCGGGGGACGTAGAAGAACCACTCCTTCTCCCCAATGGCAGCCAAAGCTAAGACAACACAAAAGGAAGAATGAACGAATGAACGAATTACAGTTTTAGAGGGAGAAAGAAAATACCGGGAAGCTCCCAAGGATCATAGCGATAAAGATCGAGGAAAGTGATGAGTTCGACATTAAAGCGCTTGCCCTCGACCTTACGGCGAAGGTAGAACTCTACCAGCTCTTCTTCAGTAGGGTGGAAGCGGAAGCCGGGCATAACGACGTCGTGTTGGTGGTCATCACCATTATTATCCACTAATTGGCTATTACTGTTATTGTTTTTGTTGCCGCTGCTGCTGATTTCTTCGTGGCTCATCGTCGATGAACTGCTCGCGGCGGCTGCAATTGCCATAAAACTTGTCTTTTTTTGGTATTTTTGGTGTGGGTATGGCTGTATGTGAGAGTATTTATTTATATATGGTGTGGGAGAAAGGAGCAAGTGGGGGTGGGGGAGGAACAGGAGAAGATAAGAAGGGAAGATGGTGAAATTTATATATATGTCGTACCACTCCAAAAAAGTTTCTCTCTCTAGAACAATCTATGAACAAAAACATGGGGTGGGGTGTTGAATTTTTTAGTTTTTTTTTCTTTTTTTTTCCTCTCTTTTTTCTTTACTTATGATGAAAATGAGGGGAGAGAGAGACCCAAAAGAAAAATGGGAACAAAAGAGAAAAAGGATATGTTTGGGATTGAGTGAATTTTTAGTAAAATTTGGGCTAATTGTAATCACTCTAGTGAAGATGGAAAAATTCAATTTATATAAGTTTTATTTTTTGAAAGATAACCGAATATTTCATTGAGAAGTATGTGAGAGACATGCAAAATAATGGATAAGAGAGCACTCCAAACGAGTGAAGTAGTAAATTCATATATTTTTAAAATTTTAATTTATATAAACTTTTTTTTTAGAAACCTGCATATCATCCCTTCAAAAAGTATATGAGAGATATATGCGGGAAAGTTAAGTAAAAGGCAATCCACTTCAATGAGATGATGGAAATGTTGTAGTTAAAAAAGAATATCGATTTCGTGGACCAAGATAAAAAGCTCCCATTTTTATGTCCTCCCACAAATTTTTTGTCACAAGTTTAGAAATATGTGTGAAGAGACGATTGTTTTTTTAAAGCAAAATATTCCTATTACTAGAGAGAGGAATATTAATATATTCCAAAACGAGTCGACTCTGACAAAAGATCAACACTAGAGATGTTGAAAATATGGAAAAACCACCTTCAAAAATTCTACAAATCTTCAATTTATATAAGTTGATAATCGTTAAGATGATATCCAATATAAATGAATTAAATTTATCCAACCTATTAATTTAAGTTTTTGGGTTGAGTGGTGGTTTGTTCCTCTTTAATAATAACTCATAACGGTATAAAAGGTATAGATTCATAAATTTTTATTAAATATTTTCTAATATTACATTTGATAACAATTTATCCTCATTTGATAACAATTTCATTTTTAGTTTTCTATTTTAAAAATGAAGTTTAGAAACGTTACTTTATTTTATTTTGTTATATAATTTTTTTAATATTTTCAAAATTTAGACCAAATTTTGAAAAAAGAATAGCTTTCAAAAACTTATTTTTGTTTCTCCCTTGAAAGATGATGGTGCAGTAACAAACCGTTGAAGCCTTGTGATATCATCTACTTTAAGATCTCAAGCTAAGTCCCTACATTGATCATAATGTTTCTCAATCCAGGAAACGAGTGAGAAGTCAAAAAATATATATAAAAACTTGTTTTTATTTTTGAAATTTAGTTAAGAATTAAAAATATAATTTCAAAAAAGGTAAAAAATTTAATAATGAAATTGTAAAAAACAAACATAATTTTTAAAAATGAAAAACTAAAAGCGAAACTGCTATCAAACAACACCTTAGAAATCTCTAAATACTTTAAATTTAAAAAAAAAAGTTCAATAACAAAATCATTTCCACGTTTGAGTTATACCATTTAAAAAATACTCTTTCACAAAGTATTTGAGACAAAAGTACTACATAAATACTATTTTATTATTAGAAAAACGTATCTCTCGTATATTGATATGATAGTGTAATATTGTCCGCCCCAAATCTTAAGCTCATATCAACAATTATATTATTCTCTAAAGTGGTTTTTTTTTCTTTTCTCGTTAGGTGTATTGTTTTTTTCATTTCGAGAGAAAATTATTTTTAAGTTACGATTTCCAAAATACACCCTCAAACACAGCGAAAATGAGTGAGAGGTGTGGTTTAAGATGAGAAAATGACATTACAGGCTGAGGACAGGGTGGCCATAGCCCATTAGCGGTGCCCCTCTTGGATCTTTCTTCCACGCCTTCTTCAAAATTAAAATTTTAATTCCTCTTTTTTTTTCCCCTCCTTTTTCTCTCTCTCCATAAAAATAATTCATGTACTCCATGGCTTCAAAAAGTCTTAAATTATTACACATTTTTAGTTTATGCACTCATGCTAAAACGACCATCACTGTTCTTCTTTTACCTATATTATTTTGTTAAATGTTTTCCAATAATTTTTAGAGGAAAAAATGTTCTTCGTATTTTTAATTACAACTCTTCATTAGATTTGTTTCCATTTCTTACAAAGAATTTGTGGCTGCATATGAAATCTATTTTAAGGTTGAGATGATATTCGTTTGGTTAAATTTGATATCATTATCAGACTAAAAATAACTTCCTTAATTAACTAAATTAATTTTATATCATTTTCTTCCTTATTTTAATTATTCCAAATTGTTCTATATTCCCACTAGGGAAAGAGAGGAATCCAAATATAAGTACTAAAAAAATTTAGTACAATGTTGGAAATACAGTGTCACTAGGTACATCTTGTCTATTCATGAATGAAAAATTAGTTCAAATATACTTAAGTTCATTTAATGTATTTAATTAAGATGTTAACATGAGCTTATTTTTCATTATATGAAATATAGTGATTCTAAGAAATTTTATGCTATGGTTGATTCTTTACATGAAAATAATGAATAGAACAAAGAAAAAACGAGCTGATCTATACCTTTCAGGAATTTGAAAATGTGTTAGATAGTATAATTTGGAAAATTGAAATTAAATTTTGAGTTTAAATTTTATGTTTGATGGCCGACTTTTGAAAATAAATGTGCCTGGTTAGAATCTAACTTTTAAAAAGTAATAAATTGAAATTTGTTTTCTGAACAACTCTAAGTTGAGAATAAACTCTTAGAAGAAGAAATGACGTAAATAGATGCTAGATAAGATTGTTAAATGTGATAATCTAAGTGTAGTTGGTTAAAACATAAATCATATGATCAAATTAAAGGTCGGTTTGAATCGAATCTCCCATTCAACATATTGTCGAACTAAATAATAATAATAATATAATAAGATAGCAAAAAAGGTGAGTCTGAATCTCCCACTCACAAAAAATAATAAATAAATACAAAAACAAAATTAAAAATAGAAAACAGTTTGAGTATGTAAAAAAAAAATCTTCTTTTTAATAAAAAACATGATGTGGTGTCGGGATTTGAACTTACCAGAGTATAAACAAGTGTCTTAACCAATCAAACCAAATTAGATAAAATGTGATAACATATTAAAAAATATAAAAATAAACTCATTATTTCAACTCTCAATTCATAAATAATTAGAATAATAATAAAGGGGGTAAGAGAGACAAAATTTGAAGCAAGGGAGCATCAACAAAATTTTACCACAATTAATAACCCTATTTTTACCACACATGCAAGTCAAAACTTCCCTTTTTCTTACCAAAAAGTTCAAAAACTTCCAACATTTCAACCAAAAACTTGTCTTCAAACATGACATTGAATTAACCCTACTTTACTTGCTCTGTCTTGAAGAATATTTATGATATATATAGATCCATCCCCTTGCTATATATATCTAGTGAAAATAATTAATAAATTACAAAAAAAAAATCAATACCTAAAAAAACCCAAAAAAAAAAAACAATTACAACTTTGGGTCTTAATTAAATGGAAATAATTGATGGAGATTTGTGGGACAAATATAGGTGGGGATGAATTTGAATTTATGCACACAGCTAAATTAGCTTTACATATAATATAATAATAAAAATACATAATAAAAAAATTGAAAAAGATAAAAATTTAGTGAAAGAGAGAGAGAGTCAAGAGGAACCCGTGACTGGTCTCTTCTCTCCAATGAGGTTGAAGATGACAATTTTGCTAATTAGTCCTTTCTCTCTCTCTCTTCACACATTTTCCCTAAAATCTTTGCTGTATCCAAATATATGATTAATAGTATAATTAGGTTAATTAATTGAATTAGTTTTAAGTTGAATTAATTGCCTCTTACTATTTACTCCTATCAACTTCACACGTATTATTCTTTTCAATTTTGGCACTTTTATATAATTATATAATTATATATATGATATGTCCCACAATGTAGTTTAGAGTCTCTTTTAAGAGTCTTGTTTAGTACCGATGTCAACACGTAATTATCTAAAAAATATAATGCTACTTTTTAAGGGGAAAAAAAAACAAGATAGTTGGATGTGGAGAGATTCAAACTCAAGATATAAATTCTTTAAAGTAAATGGTTGTTTTAAGTATATAGTCATGATGAAGCTGATTTTAGATATGAGTCATTTCCATTTTTATTTTTGTTGAGGGTGAAAGTCGAACAGATGACATGGCAGGCTCGAAGGGTTACACTTGGATGGGGGACCACAAATTAAACGTGACATACGATGGAAGGAAGATGCGGCCTGGGCACCTATTGCATGGTACGAGTGGCGAACGACAATCTGCTAAGAATAGTGTGACAGGTCACAGTACTACCGTCGCTCCGTCAGGATGTCCTCTAACCGCCCGTTAGAATCTCGTACGACGTCGACTCGACCAGTCCTGCCACAAATAGGTGGTCCTCCTTAGTCGTAAGTACCTATTAAAAGGAAAGAACCACCACAATCATTAGGATAAGTGAAAATTTTGTCGCTAATTTACTAAAGTGCTCTCTGCTATATTATTCCTCTCTGAATACTAATTTGACCGTCAGAGACTGTTAGCTAGGTAGGACACCAAACCAATGTCGATGATCGTTGTTGCAGACTCATTTGTCAACGACAGCCAGTTTCGCAAGATACACGGACCTCTCCGAAACTCACCATCAACAAATTTATCTTCAAATTTTATCTTTAATGTATCATATTATTATTTCAATCCATAAATCTTTTTGTTTAAAAATGATTGATAATGAGATAGTTGGTGTTATCGGGTGATTTTTTCAATCTCAAACATACTCTCTCGATCTCTCTCACTCCATCGCGATTCTCACACCACGTCGATATCTTTTCCTCTCTCTCATCCCCTAGCTCTCTTTCTCTCTCTAAAGGAGAGTTTGCTTGTATTGCATTTGTTGTGTAAAAGCCAGTTGGTGTCGCATTAGAAGACTTGAAAACCAAAGGGACACAGYCACGGGTCTTTTGATTTAAACCCAAAAAACAAACACCAAGTTCAACCTTTCAAGATCAGCCCCTCTTTTTTCCTTTTTTTGCAAAGCTACCCACCTTTTCTTTTATATTTACATATATATACTCTCATAAAATTAGGGCTTAGCTGTCACCTAAAACCTCACGCGTTAATTAATGACAAATCAGCCTATTAAGGGATAACCCTTTTATTGTTTTTCTTTTCTTTGATATATTA
>NW_019104496.1:3046358-3072138 GCF_001995035.1 Momordica charantia
TTGGTAGTCAGCACAATGAGTACTCACGGTTAAAATATTGTTTTTTTTTTTAATTATTCATGTGAGTGTCTGGGTCACATGACTAGTCTCATTCGACAGACACCTGTCCCTACAACATTTTATGGGGAACAACACATAGGAACTAATTCTTAAGTCATCATCTTATAATGGATAAAACACATATTATCTTTCTCCGAGTAGATTCAATTTTCCACCCCACCTTTTTTTTAACTTAAAAAAGCAATTCAAATATGGGGTGGAATTCGAATCTATAATTTCAAGAGAGGTTATTAATTTATATCTTTTTTTTTAGAATAACAAACGTGAAAGTGTCTTTTATTTCACCCATATCTCTTCCTTGTTAGCCCATTTATTTCATGAAAATGTTTGGTTTTTGAATCAAAATTTTAGTGAAACAGTTAATTAATCCTTATATTTTCTTAAATTAGTACCAACCGCCTAGATTGTTACACACAAAAATACAATCATCAAAACGTGTGGTATGAACTAAATATTGAAACTTTAACTAATATTATATTGGAACCATGAGATATCTCAATACTAATTTCGAGAAACGTCATTTTGACCATTTTTTTCTCTTCTTTTTTCTTCCATTCATATACTATTACATATACAAAATAATATTTACATTATAAACTACATTTAATAATATTTACGTGTATCGAGAGCTCTCTGGCGATAGAACTTTCAATGATTATGACACCTCTCCAAAATTCTTCCCAATAATATAATGTAGGTGACGTTGAGGCCAATTTTAAATTTAAACAAATTGTAACATTATTATTTTTCAATAGTTAATTAGTTTTTTTTTTTTAGATCGTTGTGGCTATATTAAATTATTGGTGGAATTTTAATATTTTCCGTGATTCTTTTAGTTTAAAAAGAGAGGCTGAATTTGAATGGTCCTTTATACTCATATTGAAATTGAAATGATTTATGGAGTGATTTTAAGATTTTTTTCGAAGAAATGTTTTTTTAGATTAATATTATTTTTACTATTATTCAGCTTTAAGTTTCGATTTGATTAACTTAAAATTTAAAGATTAAAATTGACTTAATCAACTGAATATATGGTTTTTAAAAAATCATTCTTTTACCTAAATATTACTTTCATAGAATTAGGTATTTATCATTGATACTTTCACAACATATTGAGAAGTTTCTTTTAATTATTAAAAAAGTACTTTTAAATATTTCAAACAAAGACCTAGGAGGGTTTTTTTCCCAAGTGTTTGAATAGGAAAATATTAATTGCTCTTGATTTCATGAATAGCCAAATCATCAATGTCCTCATGACAATGTATAATAAACAGTACATTTATGTAAAAAAAATAAACAGTACATTTATAGATGAAAAAACCTAAATTTAGAATTTTCATATAACGCAGCAAACATCTTAATAAAATTAGATTAGTTACTATAAAATAAATCCTAACACTAATTTTTTAAGTACTACATGTGAAAAGCGAGGATTCGAAGATCAGAAATAAGTATCTTAACCTACACTCTTTCAAAAAAAAAATGTCTTAACCTAGATTTACAAATCTCAATAGAATTTAAAAATATATATAAATTAGTCTAAAAATTTTAAAGAACTCATTCGATTAAACTTGATTCAATAATAAATTCATTTCTAATTTTTTATTTTTAAATAAAAATAATGTTTAAGAATTGATAACTAAAAACAAATTAAATTGTTATTAATAAATGGGATTTTAATTACTCAAAGAAAGGAAGAATTTAGTAATAAAATATAATACTTGAAGTTTGTAAACCCAATTTAACCTTAAAAAGTCCACATTTTCTCTTATCTTTGTTGATTGACTATTTATTAAAAACGTTTCGGTCATGAGTTCAAATTTTCATCCACAATTTTTACTCCCACGCATTGTTGGGTTAAAAAAAAATTATTTTTAACATAAAGTTTCAATTTTTTAGTTTATTGGTAATTCAACCGGGTATCTGTTACATCTACCAGTATTATATTTTTAATTAATATTCACGAATAATTTATTAAGAATAACATATTAAAAATATCAAATATATTTATCAACTTATCGGATTAAGTTTCTAAGCTTAATAATAGTTTAATTATAATATGATTAAGAGAATTAGGTCATGGTTTCACCCACCTCTCTGTCTTAATTGAGTTGAATTTCGAGATTGGGTTTGAGTTGTCTAGTGCAAATGTTGATACTACTAAACCCTAAATTTGGACCAAATCTAAAATGTGAATTGGAGTCAAAGATATTTTTCATATTACCAACCAAAGATCTAGAACCCTAACAAAACCCATAACTACCATTTTTAGAATTTCCACTCACAAAGCAAAATAAAATAAAAATTTAAAAACACGAATCCTTATAAATATTAGGCTAACTTATAAATAAATAAATATATATATATATATATATATTATATAGAACTTCTATTAATATTTTAAATAGAAAGTTGACATTGTTAAATTTGAGGTTGCAATTAACCTGAAATGAAGCATTTACGTTAACTTCCATTTCATTCCAGATTTTATCACGTCATTTTTCTATTTCATATCATTTCTATTTTGAGAATTGAAACACATTAGAATTCCAACTCTTCTCTACGACCTTAAGATATTCAAATATTAACAGATGTCAAAAGAATATTCCTAGTGGTTTTTTTTTTTTTGTAATTTAGCCTAAATATTAAAAGAACTATTTACAAGTTTTTTTTAGTACAAAAACTATTTACAAGTTAATTAAATATATAACATCCAAACTAATATTTTACTTACCACATACATGATAGTCAAGAGAATGTGTACACCTCATCTCTCCAATTTTGCTCCATTATTCATTGATTAAATCCTATTATATATTGGATTAGCATTTTTCTTCCATTAGTATTAAATTTTTGTCCTTTTTAAATTTCCTTCCAAAGTTATCATCCATCTCTATTTATGTTTAAGTTATGAAATTTATTAATTATATTTTAATACACCACCCTCCCTTTATCTTTATATTGTTCAAGAGTACTCTTTTTATTAAAGTCATTAAATTTGATCATTTAAAACATTGTCCATCTATTATTGATATTAAATTATCTGTAATTGATATCAAGATCATATGCCTTTGAAAATAATGTAATTTATAACAGTCAAATCATTTTTATTTTACTAATTTCTCACAAGCCCTTTTGTGATGAATAGCTAATTTTGACTTGGGCTAGTATCTTTATTAACCACATTTACATCTTATTTAGTTAATTGAGATCAATGTTTTAAAAAACAAGGTAATTTAATATGAAAAAAAACGAGGTGTTATCGGTCAGCACTTATCTTTTACCGACACCCACCATTAAATTTTAGACAAATGTGAGAAAGAAATGTATAAACTTTAAAAACTATGAAAGTTGTAAAATTTTAATTAGTGGTCAGCCCAAAAAAAGGTGTTGTGACGGGTAAATTTAATTATAATCGTTGGATAGTCCTTTTATTGTAAATTACTAATTTGACTCATTAAATAGTCATCACCCACCACAACATGTTTTTTTTTTTTAATGTTACCCAATCTTTTTAAATAGCTCACAACTAAGATTGAGAGTTTCTTTTTTTTTTAATTCCAATGTATCATCAAACAATCACATGAAAAGATCACACAATTACATTATATGATGGGGCTTAATTCCTCACTGATTTGAATATATATTCTCATAATTACTATTCTCTTTAACAAAGCAAAATGGATTTGAAATTAATGAATTATATTCATTTATGGGATAAATTCATTTCACTAAATCTCTTTGCTTGATCCACTTGTTTATATAAAGTAAATGAATCTTGTCTTCACGTGCGAATGAAAACAAAAAGGAGAGGGCCCCTTTTTGGATTAGTTGAGAATGTATTAATTAATTGATCAATCAATTAATTAAAAAATTATCTTTCTTTTTTCATTTTATGTTCCCCACAAGCAGCTCGTGGTTGAAAATCATTTGGCGGTTCATCAACCTTTTTTCATCCATAATATATAGTAAAAAAAACAAACAAAAAAAGAAAAACAAAACAGGGCAAAATTTAAGGTTGGACCCAAATCACCGACCAATATATAAGAATGAGATGTTTTTTTTCTGACATATCTTCTTCTCTATATATCTCTTTGCATGGCCACGATTTTAAGTTGGTATTGTCACTATGGATTATTGGCCGTCCAATGATTGTTGTTTTTTGAGTTTTGTTTGATGTATAATGAAATATCTACTCACGAGACGATATTCCTATAACTTCTATCGATAATTTAACTAATTGAAGAGTTTGATATCGATGTTTTCAATATACAGTAACAATTTTGTTGATGAAATTTCAAGAATGAAGTCAAAAGTATATCATGTAAATACTAGGTAAGTTACGAATTATATAATATACTTATTTACCAATTTAAATAAAAAAAATCTTGACTTTCGTTATTTTTTGTAGAGATCTCGATAGTTTTGTCAACATGAAAACTTAAATCTTTGATTATGATTTTTCTTTTTTGGATGAATTACAAAATATTCTACATATATAGGCCATAAGAAAACACATTTCCACTTTTCGTTTTTGTTCATAACATTACAAAATTTCTCTTTTTTCTTTGAAGATAGCATCAATCTTTCCCTTTTGAATATGATTGGTTTTCTTTCGTCCTAAAAATCAATATTGTATACGGCCTCTTAAGTTATTTTAAGAAGTATATAATATACTTATTTACCAATTTAAATAAAAAAAATTCTTTGATTTTCAGGATTTTTAAAATCTTTGATAGTTTTGTCAACATCGAAACTTAATTGTTTGATTATGATTTTTCTTTTTGATGAATTTTAAACCACAAAATTTTCTACATAGGTCATAAACAACATATTTCCACTTTTCGTTTTTGTTTATAACATTACAAAATTTCTCTTTTTCTTCAAAGATAGCATCAATCTTTCCCTTTTGAATATGATTGGTTTTCTTTCACCCTAAAAATCAATATCCTAATCTCTTGTGGCAATTTTCAAAATCGTCATCATCTTACTAGCTAGATTGTCTTTCTCAAGAAGGGGAATTTTAATTAATTGTGATGCAAATTTCATTTTATTTGAATTTTAGTTGAAATACAGTTTTGATTCCTCGAGTTCTTCAAAATTTTCTATTTTAGTCTCAAGTTTTTAGAATATATATATATATATATATATATAATCAGCCATTTTCATTAACTTTTGAGTTAGAAACTAATAAAAACTGATTTATTTTTTAGGTATTTACCTAAATAGCATAAAAGAAATATGTATTTCAGAAAGTATAAAATTTTACAAAACTAATATCAAATCAAACTCAAATGGTAATTAAAAAGAAAAAAAAGGAACATACTAAGATGAGTCAAACTTATGTTATATTTGAAAAAATTGAATAATTTTGACCCTTTTTAAATACATATTAAATTTATACTATGGAGTTAAATTTATCCTTATTTCTAATTACCAATCACATTTATTTAATAGTTCATATATATCCTCAATATTAAGGAAAATACTTAGGTCTTGACTGGTGAGAACTTATCTCTATGCTCACGGCTCGAATTCTCACTCAATGGAGAGTACTGCGTATCGCCGCGACACCACACCGGGTGGAAAGGATCATTATTTTTTTAAAAAAATCTATTTTTGCATTTCTTTCTTTTAGTTATCAAATAATAATGGTGAGCACGAGATAGATGATCGCCAATCAAGACCTAAGTAATTCCCAATATTAATGCATATATATAATTGGTATAGAAATTAGAGAAAGAAGCAAGAGATTGTTCAATAATTTCAACGTTCTAAGATTGAAACATAATCTAATCTACAACTATTAGGTTTAAATTTTTTGGGTTTAGCATCAAAGAAAGAGATCATCATTAATATTCCTTAATAAAATGTAAGCGGGATAAGAGATCAAACCATAGACTTTTAAGATGGTAGTCGGTGTCTTGTCCACTCGAGCTAGGTTCAAATTGGCGTAAGAAATCATGCATTGTTCTCAATATTTTTTACAGTATCATTTTCTTCCCAATTAATATCCGAGTTCATAAATATTAAATCACTACTAAACCCAGGTGAGGACGGTAGACACTATATTTAACAATGTTTTAATATCCTTGAACAGCAAACTTATCCATCAACTGAATTTTAAATTTTTAAAGAAATGGCCCCATCATTTTCTATTTTCATGTAACTTGATAAATGTAGTTGGCTAATTAATATTACACACCACACTATAACTGATAGAATGCATACACAATAATTGATCAAACTTAGCATATACAAACAACTTTAGTGGCGTTTGGCTCACGAGTAATAATTTATATAGTTTGATGAAGCGTACAATCAAATCGGTAGGTAGACTTACTTATCGTAAGCTGTAAATTTATTCATCCTGCGCTCTCTCACCTTATATATATCTTATAAATCAAATTTAAGGATTCTACCTCAATTACCTGTACAAATACTCATAGAACTTATAAATCAAACACCAGATTCTATGAATTCTGAGTTTTCATATCATCTGGATAATCAAAACACGTGTTACACGAATCCAGGCTCCGAGTCCGAACCCGACAAAAAACTTAGAGATAGAGAGAGAGAGAGAGTAAGATTGGAGAAAATGATTGTTTGGTTGCCCTATTCAACAAGTAACTGATCTAAAGCCAAGGAGAGGCAAATAGAAGGGCATCTCAATATCTCAGGTTGTTGAAGGTTTGAAATATTGAAGCACATCAAATGCTGTCGTCATGTCATGTCATATTCCTTTTAGTTAAAACCCTTTTCTCAAAAAAAAATAAATAAAATAAAATATATACTCAAAAGTGTACTAGGAATAAAATCAAAAGATCAAAACTTTCTTCACACCCAAAAAAGTTCTTTTCTTCCCCTCCATAAAAAAAAATAAAAAAGTGGGAATTTCAAAACCCAACATAAATTAATCAATTACTTTCAAAGTTCCAACAAATCTCATGAATCTTCTGCCAAAGTTGCAATCTTTACACATTACATATGATTGAAAGTGCATGATTTGGGGTTTGAATAATCTTTGAACATAAAATAACAAGTGGGGTCTGAGAAGAATTGAATATTATTACATGGAGAGGATATTAATTGATTATTTTGGTCAAAATAAGAATTGAATTCAAGTTCTTTCGTTTGTTAGAGTTAATAATTAGTGGTGGAAACGGTGGTGTTTGGTAAGGCTATAATGGAAGGAGAAGGACTTGAATTAAGGCCATTGCTGACTTGGTCTTTTTTTCTTCCTTTTTTCCCCTCTTTTTTTTTATTTTTTATTTTTTGTTTCTCTCTCTAGATGTCTTTTTTTTCTCTCTCTCTATGAGCCATCACAATCGAACCGCCCCATATGAGTGAGCCGTGGCCCATTCCCATCCACCACTCACTCAGAACCAGACGAACCGCCACTTTCCGGCCGTCGTTTCTGCTTTCTATTTGTCTGCCGACTCTTTATTACCTCTCTCTCTCTCCTCTTTTTTTCTCTCTCTCTCTTGTTTTGTAGCGAAAGATATTTGAGTGTAGAGTGGAGGAGAGTGTTAAAAACGGACAAAAACGGCCGAGGAGACTTGACAGATATCAAGACTACGCGGCCGTCTTAGGTGAAGAGAGGGCACAGGTGTCCCAAAGTTAAATTAGCTGATAATAAACTTACGTGTGGAGTATCTTTATTTTATTATTTTTTCGCATGCAGTATTAAAATTGGCTAACAATAAACTCAGGTAGAACATACATGAATTAACATGAATTTAGAAAATAAATTGGACCGCCAAAGAGTAAAAATCAAAATTTATGCCTTTCAAATTTTAAGAACAAAATATTATAAACTTTTTTCCTCTTTTAAGTAGTTTAATTTTTAATAACTCATTAAGTATCATGCTATGTTATGTTAGTATAGTTAGAAAACAATAACACTATAAAACGACTATACTAAAAATTACTTAAGATTTTAAATTTATCTAATTTACACCGTTTAAATTTCTCAAAATTGAAACATTTGATACTTGATTTTGTAGTCTCCAAAAATTCTACACCATTTTAGAAACGTATCTTAAAAAAAGAAAACAAGAGACATGAACAGTTATCATAACACTCATATTTCAAAAAAGAAAATAGAACAACTATACTAAAAACTACCTAGAATTTACACCCTTTAAAATTTCTCAAAATTGAGACATCATATACTCAATTTTATTGTCTCCAAAATTTCTACAACCATTTTAAGAAACAATAAACATAAACCGTTAGCATAACACTTACATTTCAGAAAAACAAAACATCGAAAACGAGAAAAAAAAACAAGATTAAAGAAACGGGATCATTACCAGACAGGTCCTCCTCCGAAAAATTCTCGAGCCGTCTAGCTACATAGTGGTGGCTCGAGGAAGGATGGGGTCCACCGGCGGTGGAATTTATTGGGCAGTACAGATCCGATCAAACAGCACAGCAGAGCTCAAAAATTAATTAATAAGAGATGAGAGTGAAGTTAAAGAGGGGGGAGTTTTGACTGTCTGACCAACGACCATGACTCTGACATTGGGTTGACCTTCTGACTTTTTCATTAAATGATAATTTTTGTTCATCTGCTTGGTTTTTTGTCGGCTGCCTGAGCTTCTCTTTTTTAACACTTCAATGGGGTCTGCTTTTGGTTGTGTGTTTTGATATGTTTGTTTATAATTTTCTGTTTCTTTCATATGGTCATGGTGTGTTTAATTAAATGTGTGGGGGAGGTGAGCAGCAGGCTTCCCGTGATTGATTCTCTCTGCATTCTTTTTCTTTCTGCCACTCATTGACTTTCATAAAATCCCACATTTTCGTTATATACAAACAATTGTTACCAAGTTTTTTCATGTGATTCATCTCTCTTCTTTTTATTTTTTTGTTTCTTTCTTTCTCTCTCTTTTGATGCCTTGTGATTTCTCCATGTAATTTGTGTCTGTTTTGTTGTAATAGTGGATGACATAAGAGTAAACGAATAATTTCAATTACGTAACTCGAGTATTTTGAGAAAGTTAGATGTTTGGCTCAATGGTTGAGCTTGTTTAATAAGCCGAGTTTGTATTTGATATGTAGATTTATTTATCTTGATCAAAATTTCTATAGCACATTCCTTTATACAAATCCTTGACTTACCAATTCCAACTTTCACTAACTCATGCTTCTTACATCACCAATCTAATCCAAAAACTTAAGCCGGTGAGTTACGGTAAATTTAATCTTTTATAGATACATTACCATTCCCCGTCGTGGCCCGTAGGTTTAGAAATTTACGACATTACAGAAGTTCAAACACAAAACCTCCTACTTTAATACCATATTAAAACACCATTGAATCCTGATGGATTACGGCAGATACCTTAACAATATTCACTAAAACCAAATGAGTCAATCGTCGCCACCAAAATTACACGTATTGGTGTAGCGTCTTCAACATTTATAACCAAACCAAACATCTAATATGGCAAAATCCAACCTAGTTTCTGCACAAAAGATAGATATGGCTACAAACTTTACATAAAAACTCTCTTAAACCAGAACTCGCCATTAACTCATGACTTCCAAAAGCGGTGGTGGTAGCTCTGTTTTCATTTAATGATGGGCCAAAGCTGAACTAAAAAGCTATTCTACAAATGGCTTTCTTTTAATTTCCTTCTCACGTGCCACCTTCTACGTGTTAAATATGCAAAGCATGTCATGCACAAACACACTATGCTCCTCTTCATCACTTTTGGAATTTAGAGACCCTACATCTGGAACTGGGAAAGCCTATGGAGCCTAGACCTTCATCCAATGACCAATATCAACAAACTCGTGGCTATTTTCTGTCACAAGTCTAGAAGATTTAAGAAACAATCTGATTTCATCCTCCATTAATCAGCTTAAAACAGATATGAGTTGAAACAAACTGTGTGACATGCCTATGAACTTCAAATTCAGCTTAAATTAATGAAGCAGAAAGAATGGATTATAGAAAGAGAGTATCGATGCAAACAAACTTGCCATCTAACTTGATTCGTTTTCGGTTAGCTTCCTTTTGAGATCATTGAGGGCATTGACAACTTCTGAATCAAGATTATGCTTTAACAATTTCCCCTGGAAAGATGTCGATCTGAAAAATGAGAGCAGCGGGTTTAAGCAGTCACCACCATATACCTTCTTATTAAAGATATTTCACGTTAAAGGGTGCACAAATATGTTCCAAGCCTGTTAGCGAGTTCAATTTTACCTATCAAATAATAAACGGTACTGTTGATCCCTCAAATTAGCAAATTAAAGGTTCATATGAATAAAGTCCAGGGCGGTCTCATGCAAGGTTCATCCCGCAGGATGGGAGAGTTGGCTTTTAGGGATGGATGTGAATAAAATACACCTATTTATTGGGTGTAAGGGTTAAGATCACAACTTTGAGGGAAATTCAGCAAACTGAAAAGGAAAAAGCATCTCTCACAGTCACAGTAGATGTATAAACCTAAATTTGTATTATATGAGTTAAAATATAGGTTTGGTCCGTAAAGATTCAACCTTGTTTCTAATTTGGTCAATAAAGTTCAAAAAGTTCAATAATGAAAAATGGCACAACTCATTTCCTTGCAGTGCAATATCTATGTTCTCAAATATTCAAAATTTCTTCCTTCTCTAACTATTGGACACACTACCTTACCCTTTCTCAATTTCAACTGTTGTGTCATCTCCGTGTAATAAACTATAATTATAATTATATGTGTGTTAATCAAGATAATAAAATAGATCATGTCATTTTTTCATTAGTTTTGAACTCAAATCTTCTTTTGATGAGCTCTTTTTCATTCATTCTGAACTCAAATCTTAACAGCAAGGACTGTATGTATAAAAGTAACCAATTATATTCTATCTGCATAAATACTGAAAATTTTGCATCTTGAATAACCATACATACCTGTGTTCTTGTAACATCATTTCAACCTCCTTTTTTGATGCTTTAATCTACATTCACATAAATAATGTAAACTATAACGTGCCATATATTGCTAGTATTACCATCTTCAGTCAGAAAAAAATAGAGGCCATCCACATCTTCTCATCGTGCATTGAACAAAGCAAGTTTTCAATAGTATTGTGCTGAATAACATGTTTACTTTTAACCAGATGGAATGAATCCATGTATAATTTAGCCATATAAAATGCACAAATAATGGCGAGCCAGATTCTTGAGACAAGATAATAGGTAAAGCATCCGATTACCATCGTCCATAAACGAGTAGAGAACAAAAATGGGCAGGTTGTGTCAAGATGAACTGTAATCTCCATTAGATAAACATACTAAAATTAGGTACAACATAAACGGCCTCTTATTACCTCACTCATAGAAGATTCTTTTGTAATTACAGTATAGCCTTACTTTCTCGAGATTGGAAAGTTGTAATGTATTAGCTCTTTAGGGGAGGGCCTTCTCGCCCCCGCCCTTAGGTTTCCTTAGGTTGTTGCTCCTTTGTGATGATCTCTTTTTGATGAAGTTTGTCGTTTCTTATAAAAAAAAATGTCGAATGGGCAAGGCCTGCCTCTTCGCAATATTGAAAGGAGAACAGGTCGAATCTAAACCATTAAGCACACCCTACAAGCCTAACCCATTACGTGCAGCGCACCTCATGTTAACTACAGTGTTGGACAATCTTTTCCACATTGTCAAAAGTTTTTCGGAAGTTTCAAGGCTTAATATCAGTTATGGCAAATCAGAGATCGTTGCCTTTAATTTTGGCTGCTAGGGGCTTGGCCTCTTTCTTATTTTAGGCTTCATCTTAGTGGTATCTCTCAATCTTTCTTCTTGTGTGCCCCATCATTGAGAACTCGATGGGAAAAGAAATAATAGCACAAAGCAAATTTTAAATTCATTTCTTATAAATATAGAAAACAATATCCAAAAGAAAAAATTCTTGGAGAATAATATCTATGACATGGTGAATTAAAGACAGTGGCATCCTAGAATTAACGTTTACACGGGAAGAGACATGTTTTAAGCCATGTTAACAGTATGCACCAAATAAAATTAGATTGTTCTCACCTCAGAAACTAATGCCTTGCAACTCCAAATAAAGGCTCCCTGAAAATAAACATAATATCGTCTTTTCAGCCATAAATAGAGTAGCGATCTAAACAACCAAAATAAGTCATATACGCAAACTTACATGCATTAACCACCCCAACTACACTCTTCAAATTAAAAAATTATTAAAAAATAAAAAAGACGTTTTGGAATACAAAAGGAAATCATAGTAGAGCAATATATACTGTTCCAATAGTGTAGCAGCAAGATATACTAATAACAATGGGCGTGCAGACCAACTTATATTGTCCAAAAAAATTTTGGACAATATTTAATATCTTTAAGTAGGTGACTAGTATGGTTTGGATCTACGCCCTCTAAGTCATCTAAATTTATAGTTTGCCAATTTAGACCACAAGACAAATGAATGACAGTCTTCGTTTTTTCTCTCCATCTTTTTGGTAAGAATAATCCTCGATGGTTAAAAGCAGAGCAACAATTAAAACTTCTAAATCTGAAATTAACATTTAGCAAACAATCTGGTGCAAAATAAAAACAGAATAAGAATAATAATTAACAATACCAAAGATAACAATCTAAATAACTGATGAGAAATCCTCTACAGATCAGACCACAAATTCTTCCACATTAACAATCAATTCCGTTAGAAGATTAAAGATAAAAATTATATCCTCTGTCCATGTCATCAAAATTTAAGGCATAATACAGTGATACCCAAACAATGAGGAGATCATACTGCTCCATGGGCTGCATGCTGCTGACAGATATCAGAAGTCACTACCCAAACTTTGGGACATCCATCCTCCTTCAGAGCTACAACCTGTAACTCAAGCAAGATTTTGATAATGATAAGGAAAACCAGAAGAGTTTCAAAGACAAGGATCAAAGACATCAAGCATGGTATTTCAGAGAAAATCCAATAACTAAGGCGGGTAATAAAGCAACCAGCTAAGAGCAATTTACAGACATGATCTTGAAATAAATTGGTACGAGTTGTTTCTCATTCAAGTTGCTCCCCAAATTGAAAAAGTGATACCATGGAATCAATTATCTGGCATTGTCAACAGTGGAGGACCACCAAACATCTGTATATATTATAAATCGCAATCCCCATCCATAAGTTTTCTAGGCAAGCACAATATGGCTGAAACCCTTGCTACCCAGAAAAATGCTTCTTGCTGATTTATACTTTTTAGTAGGATACATGCTTTCTATATGTGTAGCAGAGACACATACGTAGAGAAGTAGATTTTATTGTATTGTTTTTTAACCACTGTCACAGGATCTTATTCATGAACTCTTATCTTACCTCTGTTTCAATCCACGTATCTGCACACGACTCACCTGAAAAAACCACATCAATTCTGCAAGAACGATTCTACCATTTTAAAAGTCTTAAGTGAACCAATAAACCAAAAAATCAATTTATTTCTTTTTAATTGAATAATTTGACAGCTAAGCATGCAGAGTAACAACCCATGTCAGAAAAGAGGTCTGAAGGAGTGAGTTGGGCATGAAAGTGATCGTCAGGGATGACATAACATGAGGTGTAGCATAATTCATTCTCATAAAAAAGTGCTTATTTTCCAAGGGAAAACATTTACAACACACATTGGAGAGCATCCTCAGTAATATTTGTTAATTCAATACGAAAAGTGATTCATTCTTTTAAATTATGCAAGTTTAAAATATCAAACTCAAAATCATCAGCAAGAAAAAATTGATAATTTCCATAACATAAAGTAAAATGAAAATTTGAAAATACATTTCTTTCAGGAGCTGAAAGTTTCCATGTTCTGTGCACCATTAGATGAGTCCTTAGTAGGATTTACTCCAACGGGAGACTGGGAATGCCCACTTACAAGCCCCTCAAAAAGACTCCAGGCCCCATTGATATAAGACCATGAATATTACATTCCCAGACAATTTTCATGGCCCTTGGTGCGTATATCCTCATCCTCTTGGTCACCAAGAGGTCTGAAGTCTTAAAGTGAAAATGTTTCTTGTTTGAACTTCCTGCACTCAGAACTAAAAAGGGCCGGATATAGTACAAATCATCATTTTTCTTTTTAAGTCATCTTTTAAGGTATTGTGTTCTAATTTGTATAAAAGCCTCTTAATATATTTTACCCTTAACATACTAAACAAATATGAACCATCTTTTTTCTTCATGCACTCACAGAAAATTTTTAGGAAAAATGGCCTAAGCAAGAAGATAAGGGGCAATTTCACCCTTTATTTCTTGCTGAAATTGGTCAAATTTTGTTTTCAGTGCAGCAAAAAGGGCTGGGTTATGTATGTTTCATCAACCATCCACATGATCAATATCTTCCGTACATATATCTTTTTTTCTTAGGACCCTAATTAATCATCTTCCATTTGTTCTGTATCTTAAAATTTATTCATTATCACGGCCATTAAGCTTGAAATTAACAACCATGGGAACACCAAACACTAAATGCACATCTACTGGCAGAAGATTAGCGGAAAACTGAAGATTATATAGATTAATGAGGCTGCATTTTAGATCATAAGAAGTACCCAGCAAAGTTTTCTTTGTGCGTCGGGAGTCCAGACAGCATCGCATCAAATACAACTACCACTTTCACCTCTGTAAATGTTTCAAGTATGCAATCAGGAACAATTGCAACAAAAAGTCAAAGAAGTATCCCATAAGAGTTGCTGAAAACATTAAGTAAAATCTTGGTCCATGTAAACCTACAAGAATCAGAACTTTTATACACTTAAATCTACAACTACAAGTCTACAACCCAAGGTTTGAAGGGGCAAACAACAAACCTCTCAGCATACTGAATGTAATAAGCTCGTCAATTAGCTTTTGGCGAGCCACATCAAGTCTCCCATTCATAAAATGTTTCTTCAATTTCACCCAGTAGCCACACACATTATAACCATCAACAAGCAAGACAGGGACTGCGTTGTCTATGCCCTGGTTTGTACTGTCAGGTAAATAGAAGACATTACGAGCAGCACTTCTCCCAGCAACTTTTGAGTTATGTCATGGTTGAAAGACAAATTGTTTTAAAACAAATTTGTTAAACAGATGTGCTATAGTATAGGAGATTAAGAGATTTACTAGTAAAGAGCCAATGTAGGATCGCGATAGAGATCCGTATCTCCTGGGAGGTCCTCCTTCTCTACCTTCTTCCTCCGATAACTAGTAGCAGGCTTAGGTGTGCCAGATTTTCTCTTTTGAAACTCCTAAATATCTTTGTAATATGAGATAGGACTTTAGATACTCGAATTTTTCGAATAAGTTGCAGCAGAACCAGATGGCATACCTTCCACAACCTTAGAAACTGCAAATTCTGCTTCAGATTTGACGTAATTCTCGGAGGAGGATCAGAACCACCCTGCAGCTAGAAGTCGTTTAGGTTTCGTACAAAATTATTAATCTATTCCATTTACAGAATTGAATGTACATACATAGCTAGGGCACTCCAACAATCGCCATCCACTAAAATGCCAGTGCATTTTGTGGAATTTTAAGTCAGTTTAAATGAGAAATGATATCAGAAACTTGGATTGTACGTTATCAATTTATCACCAAGTGAATAAAGCATGTACAGGCAACAAAAAGACGGCTCAACAGTCCAGCAAGGAAGAATATCTCGCAAGCTACTTCAAAAAGAAAATCGGGCTTCGACGGAAATAAATAAAGGAAAATGGTTAAGAAGCTTAATCACCGATGAAGTTTGAGGCTGCTTTTTGCTCTTTGACACTACAAGAAGCTTCTTCTTTTTCTTCTTCTTCTTCGGGGGAGAGAAAGAGGAAGTATAAGAGGAGGCAGAGTAGCAGAGGCCTGAAACTGTATTCGCCGGTGACGATGAAAACAATTTCACTGGTCCGACCACCTCCATGAATTTAAGTTGAAGAAAAGATCTCCATGACAACAGAGACTTTCAGCTTCCCTGTGGCTGGCTCGCAAGAGAAGGTACTTGCAAAAAAGGTGCGTCTCCGGTTGCTGTGGTTCACATAATGACGATGATTTTCTCCGATTGAGCTCCGCCACCAGTTGCTCCGGCTCAACTTCTCTGCTTTTCTGTGATGTTTCGTTCAGTTGCTGGTGAAATTGCGGGAAGACGATGGGTTGGCTGTCGCCATATCAGCCACACATCATTTTCTGCTTTGGTGTATTATATTTTATTTTATTTTACCAGAATTTTCTTTTTGGTAAAATTACCACATTTTATTTAATAGCCGGTCATCAATACGGAGCGGGTAAGTTTTAAATCATGTTTTAATTAGATCACAGGCTATCCACGTGAGTTCAATGATAATTAATACCTATCTTTAATAAATCATTTTCGTTATGTCTGAGACCTTCATCAAAACTGGCCATACACGTAAAAGTAATAATAGAAAAGTAAAATTATAAGTTTAGTCTCAACACTTTTAGATTGATGTCTAATAATTAAACAAAAGGTATGAATAATATGGAGGCGGTTAGATTTAACAAATTTGTCATAAATGTTAAGCAAATGTGAATGGATTCTGACCTTTGTGAAGGATTTCAAGAAAAGTAACGGTCTTTGCCGTGGATGGATTTCCACTTATTCGCCTCAAGTCAGCTTTAATCGCGACTCCTCGTCTGTTTGGTCTCCTCCCTCGGTTGAGTTAGTGAAGATCAATGTGGATGCTGCATGTAAGGAGACTTTGTTTAGAACAGGAATTGGTGTTGTTGTCAAAGATGAAAGGGGTCAAATTATTGCGGTCAAATTATTGCGGCTGTTTCTCGAAGGGTATAAGCTTACCACGATCCATTGATGGCCGAATCGTTGGCTTTACTCGAAGGTTTCCGTCTGGCGACAAGGTTGAATTTACAGTTGGTGCAGTTCGAATCCGATTCCCTCCAACTGGTTCCAATATTTGGATGAAGGATATTCGAAAATTGGCGAAGAATTTCCTTAATTTCAAATTAATTCATGTGAGACGTCTCGCAAACAGAGTCGCCCATAAGACAATGTGGCGTCAGATTCCGTTTAAGTTTTATTGAAGTCCTTTATGTCTAAAAAAAAAACAAAAAACAAAAATATAATACGATCTTAAACTTTTTAATTTTATATTTAATAAGTTCTTAATTTTATATTTAACAGGCTATGTTTAATAGAATCATTAATTTCAAAAATTCTTATCACACAAAATTGAAATAGTTAGTTACATAAATAGCATAAAACGAATGTGTATTTGAACATCTTAATTTACAGAAACTTTTTTGAATAATTCAAGGTGATAACATTACTCCAAGCTTTTACGACCTCCATTGTTTTCCCATCTTACTAAACCAGATGCCAATTCTTCCTGCAATCTTACTCTGAGAGGCCTGTAAATGGCAGCAGATGAAATGAGAGATTGGAAAATAATTTAATTAATGTATACAACTTGATTGTGGCTTCCATTTCTTGATACTCTCTAATGAACTCTAAAGTCTATAGATGAAGATCAAAAACCCCAAGTCTGCTCCATTCTCCTCCAAAATATTCCAGATAATCTGTTTCTTCCACTTTAAACAATACCTGGAGTGAGAACCTGTTTCATAATTTACCACACTGAAATCATTTCTGGTCCAACAGAAAAATGGCAACGGAATACGGTATTTATGCTCGGGTTGACTGTTCTTCGACATTGGGACTTTGCTTATCGGATTGGATTCTATGGGGCTTTCTGCCAACATATCTGTTGCTCAAGCTGTCTGTTCTTCAACGATGGGGCTTCTCTTATCGGATCGGATTCTTTCGGGTGTTCTGCCAACGAATTTTTTGCTCTTCCCACCCCCATCAACTGATTTCTTTGGAACAGCACGCTGCATGATTCTTATGGGAATTCCAACCAAATCGAAATCATCCTTCAATGATTTAGTCAAGAACCTGATGTCTGTATCTGATAGCCGCGTCTTCCCGCTGACAAAGGCGACGAAGGTAGGTGGTCTGGCCTTCACCTGCGTGAAGTACTTGACCTTTGGTTGTGCGGATTGGTCTTTCCAAGAATGTCTGCTCATTACCTGAGCAAGTTCTCTAGCTTTATACGGTGTGCTATAAATATGCTGAGAAGAAAACAAATGAGTATTTTCTACTGACCTTCCGCAACCAACGGTTAAGACGAGCCGTGGACAACCTCGAACACCATTTCTCGTATGTCTCAATAACCTGACGCATGACAGCCAGTCGACCCCTTCCTTCCAGAGCTGAAATGAATATAACTGGAATTCCTGTTACCTGGATGCTGCCGAAAAGCCATGTTAATCTAACAAGTAAATGATAGTTCTGAAGAGGAATGACTGAAATACCAATCTCCATCCTATACCTACACAATTCATAGAAGTTCTGAAGCTGTACTAAATAATTATATCCAACATTTTAGCAATTTTACTTGGTGGGAATGGTGAATAGAGTAATAGGAATGGAAATTTTCATTTCCATGGTTGTTGTTTACCAAATCAAGAAATTGAATGAGTGGAGTTCACCTTCAAACTTGAGAAATATTTTTCCAAAAATAGGAGAATCTCACTCTGTCAATAAGAAATCTCTTCATCACATTTTCCTTACCAGAAGATACAGCTAAAATCAGATAAGATGCTAAATAACCATACCTGAGGAATAACTGTTTGAATTTCTTCGGGAACAGCCTCCAAGATCTTCTCATATGATGCAAAATTTTCTTTCCCTCTCATAAGATCCATCTTGTTGACAATTACTACCAAACCACGACCTTCCTCCACCGCTCGCCTTGCAATAACCACTTCAGCATGTTTCATACTTCTTCTTTCTCTAGCAATCTGAACATTGCATAAATCACTCTCTGTCAACAGAAATGGTAAAAACAAACATCCAATGATAATCCAAACTTTTAATGACCTACTCCCATTACTGTAGTCCACAATATAGTTATTTTTCTTCCGTTGCCAAAAAAATGGAATGCAAAAAGAATATTCACCTTGTAGTTTGGTTTTACTTTATTTAAAGAAGCTTTGAAATTTTAACTTACTTTCAGCTTCTGTCAACAATCTTATAACTTTTTCGTGAAAGGAAATTGGGATGCGGGGGGGACACTAAAAGGCTCATGGATGGTCATGAAAAGTCATAGAAGATGAAGAGACTGATTTTATCGCACACCTCTTCTGCATCAAGAACCAAAGCAACCACATGAGCTCTCATCAGATTCTTGGACGATTGCATGACACTTAAGGATGCTGGTCCTTTCTCCTCCTTAGTCCTATGCAGCCAACCAGCAGTATCAACCTAAAGCATTATTATTACCAATTAACAATGAGGAATTCACAAGAAGTGCAGTAAAGAAACTGTTGTGACATAAAGGACTTAGAAACACAGATTTTATTCGGAATACAAAGCATCATAAAAGGAGATACAAGAAATAGTCAAACCACGTGCTTACCAAATATATAGTTCTATCCTCAAACTGAAATTGAGCTCTAACTGAATCCCTTGTTAAACCAGCTTCAGGACCAACCAGAACACGGTCCGACTGTAACAATGTGTTCAGCAAGGTTGACTTGCCAACATTTGGTCGTCCAACAATTGCTAACTGTAATGGCAACTTACTGTCTTGGGTGTCCTCATCCTCATTGGAGCTTGTGACCTGATGGAAGCGATCAAGACCACCATTATCTAGGAATTGTGAGAATGCACAGCTAGGTTAGAAGAGAAGAGAGGAAGAATAGTGCCAAAATTACTGTATCATCTACACATTAGACCAAAGAGGACGATGGCGGAAGATCTTAATTGTCCAACATCTAACGCCATTTGTAAAGAAGATAGCATACATTTTCCAAAAAAATTTAGCAGCAGGTATAATAGTCATCCAGAAAAATTGACAATAGTTGAATATAACAATCCAAAAGTTATACATATACATTTTGATAATGGTGACAGTATCTAAAGATTTTTAAAAAGATGAGGGTGGGGGAGTTGAAAGTAGACAGGAGCCAAGATAGATTTAATTCAAGTAGTGAACTATGCGAAGTTTCTTCCTATTTTTGAGACAAATTACAGGATGGCAAACTTGCAAAAATGAATAATGGCCTCCTCTCTCTTCAACAGCTTATACAAAATCAAGTAGAGAGCATAAGAAACAAAAGAATAAGCAAGTGCTGGAAGGATGCTAATAAATTTGGAAATAAACACGTTGATATTTTCTTCTTTCTTCCAAACCATAGGTGCCTAGGCCAGCTTACACAAACTTGATCTAATTCCTCTAAACAACTACCAAACTCCGTAATATTGGAGTCAAAGAAACTTACAATAGTTTAATATCAAGGTATAGCATTATAGTCTGACCCAAAATCTCAAAGGACATCAGGATAAGATATACAATTGTCCTCTTTGATTAACCTATGTGGTTACTTGAAATTAACCAAGATCCAAATTATATATTGATTGACACGTATATTTCTTACCATCTATAACTTTCAACATATAATTCTCAAGCACGGGTTTGATGGCACAATAAAGCTCTTGCATGCCAAGTCCGGTTTCAGCTGATATAGGTACTGGGTCTCCAAAGCCTAACCTTTGGGCTTCAAGAGCAGCAGCCAAAAGTGTGCCACTGCTATCAAAAAGCGATTCTGATTTATTCATTGCTACTATAATCTTAATATCGGGTGTATGTCTGCGCAGCCACTTCCCAACCTCCAAATCAAAGGGATGAAGACCAGCTCTAGTCACAAAAATAGCATCACAACTACTTTAAACTTCGTGACCACAATAAACCAAAAGAAAAAGACCAGTATATATTATGCATCTTGCAGTTGCATAAGACAGCAGTCATTCTTTTTTCTTGTAATGGAAAGCAATATGCCACATTCATCTTAACCAAGTTTATGAAAGAAAAACATCCACCAATCACCTTGCGTCAATGAGGAAAATTGCTAACTGAGACTTGAGAAGCACATTTCCAGTCATTCTTGCTGTTCTTTCAAGAATAGAGCCAGAAGATGCTGTTGTCTCTAAGCCAGACGAGTCCAATACTACAAACCGCAAATCTCCAAGTTTAGCAACACCTTCACGAATATCCCGAGTGACATGATCATCGGGTGTGTTGTAAACTAGAGCCTCCCTCCTCTTAATAAAGCTATAGATTAACAAAACCCCAAAAAAATTAAATCAATGATAAGAAAAACATGATGCGAAAAAAAAAGAAAAAAAAATTACTGACTTCACATTGCGCAAGAATGGGAAATTCATTAATAGGGTAATATAAGCCAGCAGACTTTACCGGTTAAATAATGCAGACTTCCCAACATTTGGGCGCCCAACAAGCACGACAGTAGGAAGCATACTAATAGAAATTTTGGTGAAATCAACTGAATTTCTATGTACACCTTGAACCTTATTACCACTAACATCACTATCCATAGCGTTATCATTTGAACGTTTCTCCGAGTTCCCATTTTCTGATAGTCCACAAAATCCCCTGGCTATACGAGCAGCAGCCAACGGAACCAACAATCTTGGGTTTGAGATACAACTATTCCAACCTAGAGAAAACAGTAGAACGCAAGAACGATGAGCAACCGTGTTAACTCTAAGTATTAGTGCTGAAAACAAACACGAACTGTGAATTATAACTATGCACAGGTCTTCGATCCCTCGTTCTAAGTACTAAACCAACACAATGAATCAGCGGAAATCTTAGGATAAACCAGGTACCTGATGTAACGAATGAATGGTTGCATTTCTCACTCCAGGGCTCGGGAAGCGAAGAAAATTTTGAAGACGTGTGTCCCTCGCTGCAGAAAACCGAGCCACTGAAAAAATTGGGCGTTACAGTACTTGAACTTGTTCTTCTACTTCTTCCACCGATACGGAAAACGCCATAGCCGATGACCCTTCGGCGATGGGAGAGCAATGGAACCCATAAGCGAGACATAGATACGTCGCGGCGGCGATCACAGTGACACCAGCCTGCAGACTATAACAAAAAAAAAATAATCAGAAGTGCAGGGGTAAAATGGTCATAGTGAATCATCCTAACATTATATTTTTTTTCCTTTCTGGTAATTTACGAATTTACGATTTTTTTTGGTTTAGTATATAGTGTATTGTCATTCGTTGAGCTGTGTTAGTTTTGACCGTTTAATAGATCACTTTGATAAATTTATAACTGTTAATTATGACTAATTGTTATTTTAAAAATTTTGGAATATGTTAAACTGTAATTTTGGAGGGTTTTTAATTAGTTTTGTTATTTACAATCATACTCAATTAGTTAAGACATATATTATCCAATCAAAAGTTAAAAGTTCGAATATGCACCTCTACTTCGTGGTTTAATTCAAAATAATAATAACAATAATAAAGTTTTGGCTTTTAATATATTGTGTCTAATCCATCTATAAAATTTTTAAATGTTTAAAAGACTATAAAGTTTTTAGATAGTTTTATTCATGAACTTGTTAGACGTAAAGTTTAACATTTTTTATTGAATATCAAAATTTAACGTCAATATACCTCGCTACTATTTAAAATATTGAAAATCTATTTAAACACAACTCTAGAAGTTTGTGAACTAAATTTGTAATTTAAGTTAAAATATCATTTTTATCTTGTATAATAATAACTCGTTATTTTTTCATTTATATACTATTAAATATTTAAATTTAGTCTCTATATTTTCAATAAATCAACCTTAAAAGCAGTCAAACTAGCATGGGTTGTTTGACCATATAAATTTCTCTTTATCGGTGTTTATTAAATAAATCTAAGAACCGTGGTTAAAAATTCTTAAAATAATTGATAATTACTATTTATACTAACAATACGCACTTGCCTTTTCAGTGCTCAAGCGTGTTTGGCTTTGACCAATCTTAGGTCCGATGAATCATTCACTATTGTATAAGTAAGTCTTAGATAAAGATGGTATCACAGTCAAGTTGGAAAATATCAAGGCAATTAAGTATGGAATCCAAATTATGAATCTTGGTCCAAATAAAAATATAAGGGACGAAATAACATTTTAAACTTTTTTCAATATAAGTCAGTTGATATTTTTTAATTCACCGTAAGAATAATAATAAAATATTTCATTCCTAAAATTGAGTAATTAGTTTAAACAATAATAAAAAATGTATATGTCTATTGAGAGATTTTCTAATATGAAAAAGGGAATTATGATAAATATAGATTTGTTTAAAATTGGATTTTGAAATGAATTATGTTCAAATTAGTTCATGAAGTCTCGAAGCCATGCCTAAACCACATTTCATCGTCGACCAGAAAGAAAAATCATCTCTAAAACCGTTCCTTATCTCTAAAAATTTCTCCTCTCCTTTTTACAAACTCAAATATTTTGGGTTTCTAGTTATAATATTTGATTGTTTAGAAGATAGGTATGAATTGAAGTACGTTTTTCATGTTGCATATCAAAAATCATATTTATTTAAAGGGACCGCGTACATATATAACCACAATATGTTTCTATGAAAAATAGTGGCAAAATACCTTCCTTGTCAGTGTACATTAATAAAGTATTTTATGAGAGATCATGCACCATTGCTCGCCAATTATCGTCAGTTGGGGTCCGATCTCACATAAAACCCCTCATGTTCCACCTGCAATTTACAAGTATCAATAGGAAATTTGTAAGGTGAGACCTCACCTCGCTGATTGCTCGCCAATTATCATCGACTGGGGTTCATCCTCACACAAAACCCACTTATGCATCAGAATTAGCACAGTTTTGGAATGAGTTAATTGACTATACTAGCTAGTGAAACTATGACTATAGAAAGTCTTACGTCCCACACATTTTATGACACTATGAATCATGTTATCTGTGTACATGCACCTCTCTGATCCATTAGCGTGAGTATTAAAAAAAAAATACTCACTCCTTCATTTCTTTTAAGAAATAGTAAAAATGTACAAGACAAGAGACGATAATGTCTGTCTATTGTGTGGTGGATTTTCGCTCCACGTTGGTTTTTAATATTTGAAGTTATTTATTTATTATGTTTTACAAACAAAGTTTTTAAATTATTTTATAACATTGTATTAGGAATGTGTATTTTCTTATTCTAAACTTTCTAAAAGGTTTTCATAATTTTGAAAGCAGGTGTGTTTGAAAGCAAGGATAGAATGTGTGGTTTTGAAAAAATAAATTTAAGTATAATTTATTTTTCTAAATCATCATCAAAATGATGCTTTAAAAATCAATTTAGAGTGATTTTAGACTTTCCTAAAACCAATGTTTTAATTTGCTAAACATAATAAATGGAAAGGAAAATGATTTTGACATGTCAATTTCAAACCCATCTAATGTTTGTTTGGGAGTGATGGTAGAATAAGTGCGTTTGAATAAATAAATTTAAATATAATTAATTTTTCAAAATTACCATATAAGTGATATTTTAAAAATCAATTGGATGGAAGTGATTTTGACAATGTTCCAAAATCGTGTCAGACACATCGTAAACATTTTAAGTCTAAGATGTCAAGTATTAAAGCATCATATCGTCCCTTTTCTAAAGGTTTGAGATTCAAACTCCTACCCTATATTGTTATAGTAAAAAAAAATAGGAAAACTGTTACAAAAATATTTTATGTATTTCAAAATATGTCACCTATTTTCAAAACTTTCAAATATAGTAAAAATTTTCAATTATATCAGTAGTATATTAGATGTATATTACATACATATCGCACAGACACTCATATCATTAGTATATTGATGTATATCACATACATATTGTAAATATATCACATACATATATCAATAGTCAAATAATCAGATATATTACAGATGTATATCATTTGAGTAAAATTAATATTTTAAAATTGAATCTCCATTTTTTTAAATGCTATTGTTAAAAAAAATTAGATGCAATTACTATTTTATAAGTATTTTTGCCATATTTTCAACGCCCAAAAAAATTATTAGATTTGCTTTTATAAATTCAAAAAATAAAATTAATATTTTGAAAGTTAAAAAACGAAAAAATATATCTCGCGAGTTATTATGAGATTTGAAAAAGAAAAAATAAAAATAAAGTAGAAGCTAGAAGAATATTTTAATGCCTTAGCAAGCATTAGCCATCAAATTTTATACCGGCTGTGTCCGTCAGTAAATTGAAATAAACTGACATTCTCTCTCCTCCCCCTGTCCTCTCTCTCTCCCGAAGTAATTTACATAGAAAAACCAACAAACCCTAAAAGTGTCCGTTCAATTTTTCTTCTTCTATGCTTCAACTACTCGTTACATAGCTCAATTCCTTCTCTTCTTCTGAAGAATCTTGCAGTTTCATTACCGGAATTCGATACTGAATCCACAATCCTCTCAGTGGGCGGCTCATCTTTGAGAGACAATGGAGGGAATGCCGCACCCAATACCCCGTACAGTGGAGGAGGTCTTCAGCGACTTTAAAGGCAGACGTGCCGGCTTGATCAAAGCCCTCACCGCTGGTCTCTTCATCTTTTTATCTTCTTCGTTTTCTACCCTTTTCTCCCTACACTCGTCTTTACTTTGTTCTGCCCTTCATGTAGATGTAGGTTGACTGTGTAGTTGTTTCCCTATGAATTCCTGCACTTTAATCCTTTTCCTTTTTCCAATTTGTCGAGTTTTTGCAGATGTTGAGAAGTTCTACCAGCAGTGCGATCCTGGTGGGTTTTCCTTTCATCTATCGCTCTCTCCATTCCTGTTGATTGTCTGAAATGT
>NW_019104496.1:3080667-3134545 GCF_001995035.1 Momordica charantia
TCCTCTCTCTCATTTCAGCTGCATTTACTCCAACCAATAAATGATGATTCCTAATTTGTGGGTTCTACCAAATTAAAAGTCAATTTGCTTTTATCGGAGAAACCATATTTCCCTGAAGAGTAAAAAATTTAAAATTATTCCTAATTTTTTGGATTTTTGCCTCCTTTAAATATTTTAGTATTTTTAAAGAATTTTTTTAGCTTTTTTTCTCTTTATTATTACTATCTTTTTAAAACAATAATTTTTTTTTAATTCCATACTTCATCTAACTTGATTTTCATATTGCTTTGCTGTTAATAATACCTCTTTCTTTGATCTTAATTTCAGAATAGTTTTACTAGTATATTAACATATAATATTTACATACAACTTAAAGAAACATATAATACTACTATATAAAAAAAGATATAAACATTTCTGACATTTTTTTAAGTTCAATATGTGTAGTGTAGTGGTGATTAATTCGAATTTAGATATGTTTTGAACCGTTGAGTATTTACTATAGATTTGAATCATCTCTTTATAACAATATGTAATATTATTAAATTGATTTTCAAATAGAGTATAATTTAAAGTTTATCGATATTGTAAAACTATTAAAAAAAATTAGTACAACGTAAAATATGAGAATTTAAAAATTTTACTTAAAAAAATATATGTAATTTATCGCTGAATTATGTTCATATTTGTCGTTATCTTCCCTTTAAACATTTTACTTAAAAAAAAGAAGTAAATGTAATTTACCGCTCAACTATATTCATATTTGCAGGTAATTTAGAGAAGTAAAAAAAGGGAAAAAATCCACATAAATGATAAATGTTAAAGGAATACCAAATGGAGTCTTCAACTAGTAGTGTGCAAATGTTGTTGATCCAATCCAATTTCAAATTTCATTCAAATCCCAATCATATAAAATGGTCAATTCCCACTTTCGCATCTCTATTTGGTTTGGGATTTCTTTGATTTGTCAAATCAATTTGTTTCCCCTTTTTCATTTCCCCTCCTTTTTGTATCAATCAAAATCAATGGCAATGGCAATGGCAATGGCAAATGGCAAAGAAAAAAGGAAAATGGCTGTGCTATTTTGACTCAAATCTTGCCCAAAATCACAAATCAAGCCATTGTTGCAGAGAGAGAGAGAAGAAACAGAGAAAGAGAAGAGAGAGAACAATCAATCAACCCCACCGTGTTTGGAGGGAGTTTCCATCTTCGATTTCTTCAATTTTTTTCTCTACTCTCAAAAGTTTACCAGAAACTCGTTTTTGGGGCGCCAACTTAGAACCCTAAAACTCAGAGCAATGTTTCTCTCTCTTTCTCTGTTCATGTCTATCTCTGTCAGATCTTGAGCACTCTCTTCCACATCATTTGTTACGGATCGTATTCAAATATATATATATATATATTTTTATGAATACTGTGTGAGCTTTGTCTTTCTCAGTATCTGTGCTTGTTTTTTCTGTTGTTCTACTAGTGTAACTTGTTTGATCGATGAAGTGGAAATGTGGGTGTGATCATGCCAATGTAAATGGTTCCGAGTTCGTTCTGCGGCTGATCGGTGCTTCAAGTGTTCATCTCGAGTTCTACCTGCTGTGTTAGTAATGGCGGAAGTTCGAGTTTCTGATCCTAGTAAGCTCCATTTGAAGAAGGAACTTACTCAAATCCGCAAGGCTGCTCGTGTTCTGAGGGATCCCGGCACTACGTCGTCTTGGAAGTCTCCGCTTAGTTCCTCTAGATCTGTACTGGCTGCCGCAACTACAACTGCAACTGCAACCGCGGCGGCCGGAGGAACATCTTCTTCTTTGAATAAGAATTTGGAATGTGAGACCAGGAGGCATAGTGGCCAATCCCAACTAGACGCCGTCGTTCCTCTCCGAAGCGACAATCGGAATCTGAAGGACAAGAAGATATACCTCTATAATTGGAAGAGCCATAAATCATCAAGCGAGAAGAGTGCTACTCATCAGAACGAAGATCGTGATGGCAACGACGATGCTAATGATGGGTCTTATTCAGCTCCAGGAGTCAGTGTTGATGATAGCTTGAGCGATGCTCGAAATGGAGGCGACTCGAAAAGCGACAGCTACTTGGGAGATCTCTGTTCTTCAATGGTGTTCAGGTGCGGTGATGCGAATCTCGTGTCGTACGGTGGACCATCGGCCAAACGCGCTTCTGCATTCAAGAAGAAGAGTAAGAAGCATAGTTCCCATTTGGATGTTTTGCCTAGAAATCCAAAAAAAGGCCCTCTTCTTGGTAGGAAATTACTCGAGGGCCATCCTTCATTGTCTATTAATTTCAGCCAGGATGATTCGATCGAGCAGTCTGATGACACCGAAGATTACTCTAATTCGGAGGATTTCAGACGATATTCTGCGGCGTCCCCTTTGTTATTGAAGCTGAAGCACAAAAGTCTCCACCCATCTTCTAAGTTCTTGAGAAACAGCCGAAAAGAGGATTCTTCTTACTCGTATAGCACCCCAGCATTATCAACTAGTTCTTACAATAGGTATGTTAATCATAACCCAAGTACTGTTGGGTCTTGGGATGGCACCACAACTTCCATTAATGATGCGGATGATGAAGTGGATGATCGATTAGATTTTCCTAGTCGACAGGGGTGTGGTATTCCTTGCTATTGGTCAAAGAGGACGCCAAAACATAGGGGAATTTGTGGAAGTTGTTGCTCTCCTTCACTTTCTGATACCTTGAGAAGGAAGGGAAGTAGCATTTTGTTTGGTAGTCAAAATATTTATTCTAGGCGCAAATCAATAAATTCCAGTAAGCGAAGATTTGCTTCAGGAAGTGCTCGAGGTGTTCTTCCATTGCTTACTAACAGTGCAGATGGGAGAGTTGGTTCGTCGGTAGGAACCGGGAGGAGCGATGATGAACTGTCTGCTAACTTTGGGGAGCTTGATTTGGAGGCTCTGAGTAGGTTAGATGGACGAAGATGGTCATCTAGTTGTAGAAGTCACGAAGGGCTAGAGATTGTTGCTTTAAATGGGGAAGTAGAGGAGGGAGGTACACCAGAAAGTACGAGAAGTTTCAGTCAGAAGTATAGGCCAATGTTCTTTAGTGAACTGATAGGTCAGAATATAGTGGTGCAGTCACTTATAAATGCTATTTCAAGGGGTCGGATTGCTCCTGTTTATCTTTTCCAAGGTCCACGTGGGACTGGAAAAACAACAACAGCAAGGATTTTTGCTGCTGCGTTGAATTGTTTAGCCCCTGAGGAAAATAAGCCGTGTGGGTACTGCAGAGAATGCACTGATTTCATGTCTGGCAAGCAAAAGGACCTCTTGGAAGTTGATGGAACAAATAGGAAGGGAATAGATAGAATTAGATACCAATTAAAAAAGTTATCATCCGGGCCATCTTCCGCCTTCTTGAGATACAAAGTTTTTCTCATTGATGAGTGTCATTTGTTGCCCTCTAAGACATGGCTCGCATTTCTCAAATTTTTTGAAGAACCTCCTCAACGTGTTGTTTTCATATTTATAACTACTGATCTTGACAGTGTACCTCGTACCATTCAATCAAGGTGTCAGAAGTACATATTTAACAAAATAAAGGATTGTGACATGGTGGAAAGACTGAAAAGAATTTCTGCAGATGAGAATCTGGATGTTGATTTTGATGCATTGGATTTGATCGCTATGAATGCTGATGGTTCACTTAGAGACGCCGAAACTATGTTGGAACAGTTGAGTTTGTTGGGGAAAAGGATAACAACATCTCTGGTTAATGAACTTGTGAGCTCAACTCGCTTCTTGCTCTTGCTTTCATGTTACCTGGTCTGGTTTGATTATTTCTATTGTTTAAAATAGTGCTTCATATTTATCATGCGTTTTCTTCTTTTGTAGGTTGGCATTGTTTCTGATGAAAAATTGCTGGAGCTTTTAGCATTAGCAATGTCATCTAACACTGCTGAAACAGTTAAAAGAGCAAGAGATTTGATGGACTCTGGGGTTGATCCGCTAGTTTTGATGTCTCAACTTGCCAGTCTGATTATGGACATTATTGCTGGAACTTACAACATTATTGATGCTAAAGACAGCGCCTCATTCTTTGCTGGACGCAGTTGTGAGTATGAATCCCTTTAATTTATAAATCACAACAATCAATCTTTTCCACCATTTTCCGATGCCATCAAATCTTGTTTAAAACACGGTATGCTAATGAGAATCTAAGAAATCATAGTAATCACCAGTATGTGATGCTATTTATCTAAAGAATTTATGTTACTTGAATTTTGGTCTAGTAATTTTGCAGTGTTAATTGTTATGCACCAATACTCGATTCTCTTTATATTTTATTTTATAATGACGCCCCCCTCACTCATTAGTTAATCCAATCGTGATACACGTAGCATAATTGTGGCACTAAGAGTACTAGGGTCTACCTATTGGCTACGAATATATAAAATCTCATCAGGTGTCTTAGAAATTTAATGTCAAGGGTAGTATAAAGATTGTACATTAGGCTCCCACTTTTTAGATTGTCCCTGCACTGTCTCGTCATTGGATAGTTTTCAACATGAATTTCCATTTCTTCCTCATAGTGAAGGTTACTGGTTCATCCATAAATTCTACTAGTATTGGAATTCTTCACTTATAAATGTGAATTTTTAGTTTTCTGTTCTCAAGTATTTTATATGATTATTAATTGTTCATTTTAATTAGATTATTGTGAAAGATGTTGACATGAAGTGATAAGGATATCCTTCTTGCTAATATTTATATAGGAAATTAGATACAAGTATAACAGATGTTGTGGAGGAATACTGAAAATATTCTTGATTTTTTTTTTGTTTGTATAAAAGACATCTCTCCACAGTCTTCATTTTTTTTAAACAAATTTGGTGTTGTGTCTTTGGGATTTCCTTCAGTGAGCGAAACAGAAGTGGAAAGGTTAAAGCATGCTCTGAAGTTTCTTTCAGAGGCTGAGAAGCAGTTGAGAGTTTCCAGTGAGCGTTCAACCTGGTTCACAGCAACTCTGTTACAACTTGGTTCCATATCTTCTCCTGATTTCACTCAGACGGGCAGCAGTAGGAGGCAGAGCTGCAAGACAACTGATGATGATCCATCAAGTACTTCAAATGGGACAATTGCCTACAAACAAAAGTCATTTGCTCAACTTATGCCTCCAAAGATAAGTTCTCCTGCATCTTTGTGCAACCTGAAAAATGGGAATTATAATAATCAAGGGGATTCCTTGCCTATGGTTGATAGTTTGAGTTACAACTCCAAGCCCACACATAAGCAGTTCATGGAGGGTAAAGACTTGGGTTTTTCACGTGAAGATACTATTAGAAATATGATCTTCAGAAGCAAAAACTCAGAAAAGTTGGATAGCATCTGGGTACATTGTATTGAAAGATGCCACTCAAAGACGTTAAGGCAGCTCCTGTATGCTCATGGAAAGCTTTTGTCCATCTCGGAATCTGAAGGTAAGGGGCAGATACTCACCATTGAAATTATGGCCATTATCTTTGCGAATTCAAGGTTTTGGGAAATTAGCATTTTAGAATGTCAACTGGACCAAGTTCATTTTTAGACCACGTTCATTTTTAAAGGTAGAAAGTTTATTTTATTGATATAGGCTGAGGTCTCTCTGGTTTTTCATCAATATGCCAGTTTACCTATTATCTGCTGTTTTTTGGAATTGGACTCTTCTTTTCTCTCATTTGACAGAGTAAGAATTACTGCTACTACACTGCTAGAACTGAAAGCTTAAAATTGAGCGTTTTCTAAAAATTTGGCTATAAACCTATTATTTTTACTCCCTTAGGCCTTATCTTTCTGTTCATTTATATCAGTACTGAAGTTCCTCTGCTTGCAGGTACCCTTATTGCTTACGTTGCCTTTGAGGATGCAGATATTAAATCCAGGGCTGAAAGATTTTTGAGCAGTATCACAAATTCTATGGAGATGGTTCTTAGATGCAACGTGCAAGTCAGAATCATTTTGTTACCAGATGGCGAGACTTCTATTAATGGTATGACGGCGGCCAAGTTACCCGAAGGGGTAGAACACGAACCAACCAATAAAGAAAGGAAAACTGGAAATCAAATTGCAATGGAGGGCTATTCTAACCGATCCTTGATGCTGGATGCAACATACCAATCAACCTCTGATTCATCGCAGCTACCAACTGAAAGCAACAATAAAAAAGATGGTTCAAGGGATAGGAGACAGGAGATCCCAATGCAGAGAATAGAATCAATTATTCGTGAACAAAGGTTGGAGACTGCCTGGTTACAGGCCATGGAGAAAGGTACGCCTGGATCGTTGAGTCGTCTGAAACCTGAGAAGAATCAAGTTCTGCCTCAAGATGGTTCATACTATAAAGATCAAATGGACGAAATGAATTCAACTGGCGACTCCTCTCGGAAATGGGAAGATGAATTAAACCATGAACTCAAAGTGCTGAAGATTAATGATGACATAATAGCCCAGAAGGAGCAGGTTGGCAGACGAGTTGACCGCTATTCAATCTCCCCGAGTATATTGCACGATGGCAGCATGCTGGGAAATCCAAACAAGGATAACCTGTAAGTTGCTCTACTTTATTATTACAGAATCATTAGGTTGCCATGCCTTGAATCCCAATTTATATTGCCTGCAAACTAAGTGTAGGATAAACAATGCGAGATATGATTTTCTCATGTATATATGCAAGGGAGCATCATTATAATTAAAGTTTATGCTAAATGAGTAAAATAGATCTCAACTCTCAACTTTAACAAGACTAATGCCTTCATTTGCTTAAACACACAGGGGGTATGAGTCAAGTTCAGCAGCTGGTGGTTGTAGCGGATTGTTCTGCTGGAATAACAACAAGCCCCATAAAAGGGGGAAGGTAATTTTCCTGATCCAGTTTTTTCTCTTTGTTAGCATTTGATTTGATGTTGAGAATCATAGGATGGATGTGTTACTGTTGGTAATGAGCAGGTAAGAGCGAACCCTGTTCGGTCTCGGAATGGAAGATTTTCGCTGTTTGGGGAGTGTGGGAAGTCGAGGAATTCAGGGAGCCGATTTAGAAGACAAACATGATCATGATGCCTCTTTTTAAGTCTCAGATATATTGGTTTTTCCTGTGTAATTTTGTGTAGTTTGGTACCATTCTTTATGGGTCATGGATGGAGGGTAGTTCATGTAAAGTTCTCATCAATTTGGGTGGAGTTATTATGTTTGTAAGCCTCATCCTGATTTAATTGAACCAATAAATGCTTAGTAATGAACATTGGAATGTCTAATTGGGGGAGCTTCCAAATACAATTCAAGTGCATTTTAAACTTCCAAGTTCTTCGACTTCTCTCTCTCTCTCTCTCTCTTTTTCTTGTCTTATTTTATTTTTATTATTATTATTATTATTATTTTTTGGTAAAGAATCTATCACCATCTTAAAAGGATGTACACTTTCTTGGTTAGAAATAGAAATTTGAGAAACCCCAGATCACCCTCTTAAAAGAATGGGCTTTTACTTTTAAGATGTACACTTTTAGAATATTTTTCAAAAGCAATTTGTTGTTGTCGCTTGTCACTTCGTAGGGAAAAAATGTCGGGCAGTTATATATATACAATAGGGTTAATAAAGTTTTGACCTTTTATTGAATTAAAAGAATGAAATCTATTTTTGGGAAAAAATTATAAAAGAACAAAAACAAAAATTATCTTTCAATATTTTATTTTATTCGAAAAAAAAGGTCTTATCTTTCCGGTGCCAAAGTCATGTGAACTCTTCACACAACTGACATGAACCAGAAGAAAATTTGTTCCTCTATGGAAGAGCAAATCTGCTATCTTAGATTTTCTTTCAGGCCATTTTCTGAAAATTGTTCTTAATAGTTCGGTCCTTGAAAACTCTTTTGGCCTCTAGTTCATTTTTATTTTTTATTCTCAAAATATTTATCTTCATACTTATATTTTCAACTTCAGTCACTATACTTTAAAAAAGTAGTAATTTTAGTCCATTTATTTTTAGGTCAGCATACTGGATGCTCGAGCATCAGACTGTCTACACCAGCTCATCAAAGTAGTAGTATTTCGAGTGGCTGCAATGGATCATTTTATCTAATTTATTTCAATCAAAATTTTATCACGACATTTCACTTATTAAATTTCTTGAAATATAGCCATAAATTTACCTTAAATGATTTCTATTGTGTAAAAAATTTGTGCCAAAATTTTAAAAATGGAGACTAAAATGATAATTTTTTAAAAGTAAGACAAAAACATACATTCAAAAAGTGTAAAAGTTAAAATGAACCGAACTTGAAAAAATGAAGATCAAAATGAACATTTTATAGGGACAGAAATATAACGTAGTATTCAAACCCAAACTTTTATTTATTGTACTTTGAGGACGAGAGATGTATTTTTACAAGAAAGAAAGAAAAATTGTAGTAAAATATTTCATTCTTGTTAAAACAGATTCGGAGCAAAAAACAGACAAAAAAGGCAGGCTGGCCAGGTAAAGATAAATACCCTTATTTTATTGACATACAACAATCAGAAAGAACCTACTAATATCATATTCCTCAGTAATATCAACTGCATTTTATTTTAACCATATGCTATGCAAAGAAATCAATACTTTTTTTTTCTTTATTTGTATGTCCGCGAGCATCCAGGTCAATTTGCACGCACCTCGACTAATCTCATGGGACAACTATCCTACTATATTTGGTTACCAAGGTACCTCGTAGGATATTAAATCCTAGGTAGGTAAAGAAATCAATAATAAAGTTAATCATAATCGAATCGACACTTGAAAAGCCGAAAATCATGCTCATTAGTCATTAACATTATGTTGTATTTGAACTACATTGCTACATTCAAAATGGGGGAAAATTGATAAGATATTTTGATTATTAAGAGATTTAGCCAATGCTTGTTTAGTCCTTAAGAGGACTTTCAGGAGTTCAAATTCAATATTCTCTCTGCAAGTAATAAATCATCAGGTGTTGTTACCTGCAAAGAGGCAACTCTTTTATTAAGAGACAATTTTGAAAAACAAACTTTATCTTCTCGACATAAAAAAATCATTATCAAATAGATCTTTCTTAAATGTATGATAAGAATAAGATTCTGATCAAAAAGTTACAATACCTTAATATTGGTATAAGATCCTTCGGTGATGAACACTGAATGTTTCAAATGCTCCACAATAGAAACATCATCAGTTACTTCCAGGCCTTCCCTGTTGGAAAATGGGAAGTATGTTTGTCAAAAAAGAAACATATATCATTTGATAGCGTTAACGGAAATTATGTTTTTATTTAGTCTTTGCTGTTAATAGCGTTAACGGAATGTTATGCCTGTTATATAAATATTGACTAAGTTGGCCGCAGTTGGATAGGCTAAAGTACCTCCACCTAGTCAAATCAAGTGAGATTTGAATTTGTTTATTTATCTATCTTCAGAATTTTTCCTGCTGTTGGGACTTTGTTATAGCGCAGGCAAGAATTTTACAAAGGGTGTAGAAGATGGCGTGATTCTTATTTGGCTTAGTGGGAGGATTTGAACCTGGGTTTTTGAAGATGGCCTGTGGTTATGGGCCTATGGCATTTCCAATTAGAACTTACTTTTTGTGGCATAAGAATGAATGTTACACCAATGGTTGGAATGTAACTGAAGTACGGGTTTTGGTGACACTCAAGAATCCTAGGAAATTCCTTCTTATTCTTTTACATTGAGATTAAACCATCTTCACTTACAGGAAGATCGTTGGATTGGCTCTAGTCACTTTCAATTATCTTTCACTTATTTATTTAACCTTTGGTCTCTTAGAATTGTCCTTATTGCTTTATTTCTCTCTGATGCTAGCGTGGATCTCCTTTCAATTCTCACTTTAGGAGAGCATTAAATGATAGATTGTTGTTGAAGTTCCCCCATGCCCTTCCCATCCGAGGCCCTTTCCATCCTTCAGGATTTCTGGTTACTCCCTGCTCAAAAGGATTGTAGGGTTTAGTTCTAGAGTCTTCTGCGGTTTCTCCTATAGTTTTTGTTTCTCCTTTTCTGAACACATTTCTTTTTCACCCATGCAATTCCTCCACCACCCTTCTTTGGTAGGCTTTAGCAAGTCAAAGTCCTAAACGAAACAAAGTTCTTCATGTGGCTTGTGTCACTCATGGGAGAATTGATACCTGGAAATTATCTAAATCCTCCAAATTGACCTTGTTTCCTCAATGGTGGATGATGCGTTGGTAAGAGTTGAAAACTTTTAATCACCTATTACAGCAGTGCACATTTGCAACTGGAGACTTTTGGAATCTCTATAGCTCCAAATTGGAATTACATGAGTATGTTAGTGTTGGAAGAGGTTCTAGTGCACAGGCCTACAATAGAGGAAAGGTGTTTCGGCAGGTTACTTTCTCTGCAATTTATTAGGGTATCCTTTTGTCAAGGAGAATAAAGGGTGTTTCAACATAAAGAGAGATATTAGGACGAGGTTCTAAGTGTGGATCAATGTAACTGTAACCTTCTTCTAGTCTTGGAGATGGTTCGCTTTACTGTCTCCCTCTAAATGTTATCTTCTTTTTGATTACCAACAATTGGGGGCCCTTGTAAAAATAATTGGTGGTTAGGATGGCCCCAGTGTTGGCTTGGCCTTGTTCTTTTGCACTTTTATTTTTTCTTCATTTCAAAAAGAAAAGTCAAAAACTAAAGACATCCTTTATTCTTGGGTATCTCGAGTAGTAATTTCATACAAAGCCAACCACAAACATCAATTTTTTTTAATAAATATCTTGTATTCCAGCACCTCCACCTTATGCATCATAACTTCATGCAAACCTTGAATCAAGTGGCACCTAAAAATAGCTATTAGCTCTCCTTTATACAAGGTCTCTCAACTAGTCAGGTATTGAAAATTGTGGCTACATTATTTCTCAACTAATCAAGTACTAAAAATTGTGGCTACATTATTTTCTGTTGATAAAAGGAGAAAATAAACGGAGAGCATTGTTAAATACCTGTTCACAAGCTCAAACCCTTTTCTAAGCAACTCAGGCACGATAACCTGTAACAACATAAACGCAAATTAATCTGCCTGAGTTTCTTCCTAACAAATTCCACAAAAGATTGCACTGTCATATATGCAAGTTGACATCAAACCTGAGGAGTTTGCATTTCCCAAAGAGTTTTCCTGTCCAAGGTTCTCTGGACAAAACGATCATTGTTTGCCTGAAAAATAATTGAATAATTGACATCAAATGGCATTGATTGATATATGCAATTGAATACTCGCAATGTGGTGTGGTGGATAAATGATAAATATATGTTGATTTATTAAGTCGCGTGAAGTAAAGCATGACCAGCGACCTGATGGATACAGCTGAATGTAGTTTACCTTTTCTGGGATAAAGAATGTACTTGACAAAATCCTAAATGCACGATTTTCCCTTGAACAAAATTACAGTGTAAAAATGCAAAATTCAAGAGGCTTCGTAGATGTTATATGTAGACAATTGAAAATTGCAGTAAATATATCATCAATAATCCTGAAGTCCACGTACACTGAAGAGGTATGTCGCATAAAATCTAATATAAGCCCATGCAACAAAGGAAAGATTAAGAAATTACAAAATAAAGGGGGAGGAGAGCCAAGCCCTAGAACCAAGTAAGATTAAAAAGAATCCTCCAATTGGTTAAGTGAGAATTCAAACTACAACTGAGGAATGGAGGAACATTTTTACACCAAGAGCCAAAAAAGAAAGAGATTCTAGAAAAGTCTCAAAGGACTCTGTCATTAAAAAACCTCTTGTTCCTATTGAACCAAAGAGACTAAAAAAATGCACCAATAAAGTGGAAAAACAAACAGAGAGGAAATGGAAGTTGACAGGAAGTGGATTGATAGCGCGATTGGTGAGGGGATACCATGTAACAGGGGGGATCAACCAGGCAACAAGGAAAACAAAAGACATACAGATGGAGCATATTTTTACCGACCAAGTTTAGTAACACATTCTCTTCAATTTCAAAACTCCAGCCAAAGCAATAGAGAAGTTGACAACTAATGAAAACAAATCAATGAGTTCAACCGACTATCTCAGGAGCCATTTGGCTTTAAAATGAAAGAAAGAATCACCATGTGGATGGTTTCAAATTTTGGCCTTAAAAAATTACTGGTTTGTCGATATTTTTCAAAACAAGCCTTTGAAATGAGAATTCATTGCATTCTTCTTTTTTTTTAATGCGAAATCAACTTTCATAAAATTTAAAAACATTTCAGATAACAAGTGGCCCTTAAGTTTCTCACGTAATATACCTGTCTAACACTGACTGATAGAAAATAAAAGAAACCAGAGGTGTCCACCGGAGAATGATTTTGATATAATAAGTCCCAAAGCTAACATATACCTCTTTTATTGTAGCTTTAACAGGAACCCCGAGTACAGCAGCCCCATTCTGCCTAGCATCTTTAAGAACCTAAAAGGAAAGACAAAGAATCAGCATCTCCTTAAATGAACCTAATGTAGGTTAAGTTAAAAAAGTATTAGGAGAGAGGGGTACAATAAAAGTCAAGTAAATTTTAAAGTATATCTCAGACAGGTAGAAGTAGAACATAAATGTGAAGCCTGCCAAGTTTGTAATGGTTAGATATCCAATATAAATGATTAAATTTACCTTAACCCATCAACTTAAGATTTTGGGTTCATTGGTGATTTAATCATTTTTAATATGGTATCGCCAACATGAGCTTAGTTCAGCTGTAATTGACACTAAGAGAAAAAACCATGTTTAATATAGTATCAGAACAGGAGGTCCTGTATTCGAACCCTAGCACTGTTGTTTTCTCCCCATTTATTATTCATTTCCACTTGTTGGGTCTTTATGTTGCTCATTTCCACTTGTTGGGTCTTTATGTTGCTCATTTCCACTTGTTGGGTCTTTATAAGCAACATAAATAGTAGTTTGCTGCAATAAACTATTCCTAGACCAGAAAGGATTCGATAAATAAGGTTAAATTCTCTATCAAAAAGAAAAAAGAAAAAAATCAGGTTAAATTCAAAAAAGGTTAATGAATCCCACAGCATTGGAGTTCAAAAAAGAGAAGCTCCAAATAAAAATCCACAATTCACTTCCATTGACTAAACTCACACTTTCAGCTTATCAAATATCATTATTACACACAACAAGAAATTGGTCTAGACACAGCTTATCAATGTTACAGAAAACAGGGGTCAGAGGGATGAAAGAAAACCAATGCACTGTGAAATTTCCAAGAAAAAGGTATTATAATTTCTTTTTAATGAGAAACAATAGTTTTGCGGAATCTTCCACAAAATTATAAAAGAGCATTCTAATTGGAAGGAAAGATAGTAGGAGAACGATTACAGAACTCTTTGTTGTAAGATTCCTCCCTTGTGGCATGGAACATTATCATTAAATTATAATTTGATATATATAACAAGCAACAAAATGGGACACCATCCAGGAAATTAATAAGAATGTGAAGACAACCTTTTTAATATCTCCTTCTAATACAAGAGGTCTTGCAGAATCATGGATGCACACAAGATCTGAGTTCAAATCAATTGCCTGTGAATAGAAATGGTAAAAAAAAAAAAATTATAAGATAATGGGAGAATGCAACATTATCAACGAAAGTGAATTCAGACTGGAAACTCTATGATGTATCATATCAAACGTCAAGAGTCTACATAATCTAAATGTAATGAGCAGTAATTAATGTAACTACTACTAAATTATTTTTTCCATTGCTCAAAATGGAGAGCCTTTGTATACGTCTGTAGGTTGTCTTGTGGGAGTCTCTCATGCCGTCTAATTCCAATTTTTAATAAACTTTGTCTGTTGTCAACTACAGGAAACAAATTTACAGAAACAAGAACAAAACATTATGAGACTGCACCTGAAGGCCACTATACACGGAATCCTGTCTCTCCTTTCCTGGAAGTGCAAATTTGAGTTGGATATCAATCTTCTCTTTGGCATCTAAAAGCAGGAAAAAAATTTAATTAATGCACAAGCTACAATACACAGCGGAGTCAGGCAGTGAGAGAAAAATATCAGGGAAAACCTTCGAAAATATCTTGATAAGAAGGATCACAAACCACGACGATTTCCTTAACCTCGATCAAGCGTGAGAAAGTGTACAAGCTGCACTAAGTCACCATTTCATTGCTTACAAGCTACAAGAGATATGTGCCATAATAAAAAGACAATAAATATTTGCTGGAGCTAGCCATCGAGCCTAAGGAGAGCGTCACTAGACAACTATCCTTAGAAGAACCAAGTATAGGAACTTCTCATGCCAAATTGTTATTTGATTGATTAGTTTCAAGTAAAGTCACTCCTTTCTACGAAAGAAATTTTAAATTATAATTACCTGTACAAGGCGATAGGTTGACCTAGAAGTGGAAGATACTGCTTTGGCATGCTTGCCTAATTGCACAAAGATGACAAAATTAGCATATGTAGAAGTAAGCTAATGAAGAAAATGGGTGGTTGGTGAAACTTCACTTATGTCCAAACATGTCTTGCATGCATATGAACATACTATTAGTAAAAAAAATATGGAGCTTTAAGTTATACTTACACCATGATAACAAAATATTGCAAAAACAATAAATAAGATATGAAGCAGAAATCCTAACAGTTCTAACTATAGCACCAAAGAAACACGAGTTACACGTGGATTAAATGGATAAAGAGGAGAAAATCATATCACAATCAGGACCAAAGAATTACAAGAAGTTAATTTGAAAAATTAAAGAAGAGAAGAAAGAGAACGATTTTAAGAGATTCAGATAAACTAATAGTTGTTATTGCAATCAGAAACTTACACCCATCCTTTTCCCCCTGCCTCCAGCTAACAGAACGACAGAAACACTTTTCTCTTTCACAAATTCAGAACCCTGGAGATTGTTAAAAGAGAAAATGTGAGAACATAGAACAAACAAGAACACAAATAGTAAAAGAAATTAAAGCACCCCCTGTACATTTTAGCCACAGGAAATCTATCTAACTTACATCCCCAGCTTCAGCAGCGCTGCATTTGATCACCGACTTGAGAAATTTCTCATTTCGCCTGTACTTATGCTGAACGCCTGAGAAAAATCGAAATAATATCCAAAACATCAAAATTAACGCCGTAATAATGCACATTACTCAATCGCCTCAGAAAACAGATAAAATGTTCATTGGGTAGTTGAGAAATGGAACCAATGTCCATTCGTTCCAAGTGTCAGCTCATTTTTCAATACAATTAACAAAAATTTCTCTGAACTTACATTCACTTCAAAACCCAAACACGAACAATTTTCTGACGAACCAAACAAACACAATGCAACAAACACAGACAAGCTTGAACTGACCTGCAAGCTGTAGGCTGAAATGAGAGATCAATGGCCCAATTTTGGCGGGAATCGTCCGCTGTTTGATTGGGAATATAGAAGGAGAAGATGAGAAGCTACTGCTCACACGAGGAAAATGGCTTACGCTCGCCATTTTTCTCTCTCTATCCACGCTTCACTGACGGAGGAAGCGAACAAAACGGAGAATGCCCTCCATTTTCAGTGCTTCGAAAATAAGCTAAATTCAAAGTCAAGGGCATGCAATTACAAAACTACCCCTGCTGTACTAAATCTATATCTATAGTACATATAAAAGGTAGGGTGATTCGAGAAATTTATAATTCTATTTTCGTCTTTTTATCTTTCCATATCGGGTCCACGGTACTATTATTCTTTTAATATTTAAAAATTAAAATTAGTTTAAACATAATTTTTGTTTCGATAATTTAAAGATATCTCTGAACATCAAACTTGAGTGATAATGGACAATGACCTCCAACCAAAAGATCATGAATTCGAATCATTTCACTCCCCTTTATTGTACTAAGAAAAAAATAATAATAAATAAAGATAAAAATGTTATATACAAGTATCTATTTGAATTTGGTATTTAATTCTATAAATTTAAATATTTGACATCGTTCCAATAGTTTATCCTAAGATTTGATTTTGCTTTCATGTCTGTCTTTCCGATTTAAGACTTCTCAAGCTTAAACTAAAATTATAAACATACAACTACACAATTTCATTCTAATTTAATGGGTCCGTGGCTGAATTTTTCATTACTTAAAAGGTTGATTTATTGCTAGTCAAGTTCAATGCTCTACCTTAAAGTCAATATAAATAGTTCAGCAATAAATTGCATATATATTTTTTCTCTTTCGATTTAAGATTCATGTTTTCGTATTCTATATCAATGGTAAAAAAAAATCCCATGAAAATTTTTTATCAAAGACGAAATCATGTCAATATGGTTAGCTAATATCAAATTAACAAACAATAAATAAATAAAACAGAGAGCTTATAATTTGGACAAATAACAAATGTTGTGGATAAAGAAAGATGCAAGAGGATAGCTGGTTGCATAATCCCCTCTTGAGTTAGATGTTAATTTTAGAATTAACTAGATATTTAAGCTTTGAAAATTACTTTTGTTTCCCTCGAAATACAATTTAGGATGGCAACTAAAAAAAACTATATACGGGGCAAAAAGTATGATGAATTCAACCACACTAGTTATTATGGTTAGTTGTTCATGTTGGATAAATCATTAATTGTGTTTAAAATAATATAATTATTATCGTAAAATTAACTTTTTGATTTTGATCGATGAAGGATCAACCCTCATATTCATAGAGAATGAACAAGATGCCTTAACCACTTAACTGAATTCATATTGACAATTTGCTATTAATTGTTTATTAAGGAAAATATCGAAAGAAACAAAACCTTAATATCTCAGTCTTACACGTTGTTACTTTTACTACTATTTTGTATAAAAATACATAATCATCATACCAATCTTTTTTTTTTAATATTTGATTAACCATGATTAAAGTTGTCATTTGAATTTATTATCATTGAAGGGTAATTAAAAAGAGGTGGTCGCAAATATAACATAGTTGAGAAAAATAAATAAATAAAAGTTAAAATATAATTATAAATATAGCGTTGGACTTAAATTAGTTAAAGCACATATCTTCGATTAAAATATCGTAAATTTGAATTCTCACCCCCTACTTGTTGTGTGTTAAAAAAAAAAAAATATATATATATATATATATATAGAGTAAAACATACGTCAATCGGTAATTATTGTGATGTAATATATCGTTAATCATCAATGAGGAAGACAACCGCATAAAATAAAATATTTTTTTCAAATAAAGATACGCATTAAAATATTTCCCATTAAATTGGATTGAAGAATAAAAAAATAGAAGACCATGAGTGGGTAGTTGGTCACATTATTTAATTTTAATATTAACTAGCTTGTTTATTTTAATAGACATTATTTGTTTGTTTATTCGACAAAGATTGGGTGAGCCTGACTTGATACGTGACTAGCTACCTTGGTATACTCAATCATAATATACTTGTTCATTTGTTTGTTATTTATTTAATGTTAATTAATTCACATCAATTTTCCTTTAGGTTTTAACCACAAAGAGTTGATGAAAACGAGGCTGATTTTTTTTCTTCTAAACTTTTAAATTTATTTTATTTGGATCGATTTTTGAATTGTAAAAATTCATTAGGATTATTTCATAGTTAATTACAAACTACAAACTAATGATGTGACTTTTAATGTATATGTATTGATTTGTTGCTATTGAAGAGATGTAAGCCAATATTATGTGGAGAGGATATTGATAGCCAAATAACAATAATGAAATTTAAATTATGGGGATATAATTTTAATTTGATGCATATATTATAGTAATATTACACTCACTAAACTTACAATTTAAAAAAAATTAATAATAATACTTTAACAATAACTTCATCGAGACAATGAAATGGACGACAAGTTTGATATTGAAATGGTAAATTTAGAGTCAAACTGAATATCATTTCACAACTCATGCTAACATACTAAATATTCACAACTCATGCTAACATACTCAAGTACGCCTATTGATTTTCTCACCTGGATTGTTTGTTGTTTGTTGTTTGATTTTCTCACATGGATTGTTTGTTGTTTGTTGTTTTAATAAAACATATTAAAGTTAAGTAAGTTTGCATAATTAAGCTAGAGGCAACTAAGTTTCCAACTCCTTGAAATTTTAGACAAGCAGGTGATCCTCGCTGGTTCATGAGCTCAATGATTTCAATTTCTAATTGTGTTGGTGAAAAGTTCGATCTTCAAGCTGCTCGCTAGATGTGATGTTTCATAAGTTAACAAACCCACTTATTTAATTTCTATATTTTATCCTCTTATAATGCAAACTACTTCGAAGCAATCAGATTTCATAACTGTTTTCAGACATCGACAATCGTCAAAAGCCTCATTCACTTTGATAGGTCAATTTCTTTAAATTACTTTGCAACTAGCAACAATCAAAGTTCCCAATCAATCACGTATAATACAGGTAATACCATCATGTGTTCAACTTCCTTTTAGATACATAGACCACCGAGAGAGGTTTTCATTGGTTCTTTGAATAGTTCAGCCTTTTCTTCTTTATTGATCTTGCATATATCTATCAAACTATAGTGTTGAAATTTGGTTTATAATCTATTGTACTTGCAAAATAACAATATATGTTATGTTATTAATCCATTTAATGGATAAGTAGATACATAAATATTTATAAAAAGTACGTCCCACTTTATAAAGTTAATAAAAACTACTCATGTATAAATAAATATCGTTCTTCAATTATGATATTAGTAATCTTTTTTTTTTTTTAATCGGTGGAAAATTTTCAAATGAAAGATTTAGATTGGTGGCAATGCAAACTTGATTTTGGCCACTCATAAAGCTAATTGGGTCTAAAAAGTCAAATTTCTTTTTATGGGCAATTTACGTCATTTTCTTAATATTCACTACTTTTTTTTTCTTCTTCCATTCGAAGGCCTGCGTGTAAAGGAGATTCATGTCCATAATCCCGTCACAATCACACGTGTAAATAAGAAGAACCTATCACATTTTGGTTTAAATATTATTTTATCTCCCTATTTTTTTTATTCATTTTAATATTTATACTTTTAAAATATCTATTTTCATCTTAATATTTTTAGTTTTTATCTATTTTAGTTCCAATAATTCAAGGAGTTCGATTTGATCTTGTACTTTTAAAAAACGATTGTTTTGATTTCAAATTCATTTTATTTTCTATCTCATACTTTATAATTTCAGTACGATCCTACGTTCAGTAAATTTCTTAAAATGCATCAATTATTTTGTTATTAAATAGTTTATGTTGTGTTTAAAATTTGTGTCAACAATTTTTAAATATAGATAAAATTGTTACTTTTTTTTAAAGTACAAGGATCAAGACTAACGTTTCCAAAGTATAGGAACTAAAACACATAAAAATTGGAAGTACATACATCAACATTGACTTGGGAAGGGGTGAATAAGAGTAAAAAAATAATCAAATATTTGTGATTAATCCCCTTCTTCTTTTTTTTTTTTTTTGAGTTTTTAAATCTAGAATAAGATAGAAAAGAGAAATAATAAAAGTGGATTCAACCTTAGTCAAATTCGGACTCAACGAGAATTATCGATGTGAAAATACAAAAACAACATGCTCATATTTGAATAGAAAAAAAAGTGGATTTGCAGGATCCCAAATGAATTGGTTTATTAAAAAAATTGTTTATAAAGAAGATATAGTTATAAAGATATGCAGTTTTGACGAAAAAAATCAGGAGTTGGATTTTTTTTAATTTTTAATTTTTTTTTTGAGAACAGGAGTTGGAATCTTCGTCTCATTAAACGGAATTTTTTTAATAAGCTAATTCAAAAAATATAAAACGGTATTTCAAATTTTAATTTTAAAAGTTTAAAGTTTAAGATAAATAAATATAAAAGTTAAGCTTTATCCAATATATTATCACGTTGCTAGTTCAAATTTTCACCACTCTTAGGTAGGGACTCAATTTTAAATTTTAAATATGGTAAAAAAGAAAATCTAAAATTTTAAAAAATTTAAGATAATAAATATAAAAGTCAAATACTACAATTTATTCACATAATATTTTAATTTTCACCGCTACGAAAGGAGCTCAATTTTAAAATCAATCATTGCAAAAAAGAAAAAAAATCAAAATTTTAAAAAATTAAGATAAATATACAAAAGTTAAAAACTATAATTTATTCACAGAATATATTATCATGTCGCAAGTTGAAATTTAAAATTTTCACCACTAGCTCGAATGGGAAATTTGCAGCATTTCTATAGGAAAAGTATATGAATAAAAAAAAGAATTAAAACATGTGCAAGTGCAAGTGCTATTGCTATTGCTATAATAGGTCGATAAATAATTTAAAAAGAAAAGAAATCAATTTGAAAAACCAGAAAAGGAAAAGGAAAAGGAGATATTATATTAATAAAAATAAAAAAAGGTTTACCCAGTCCAAAGCGGAAGATCGCTGTATAAATTGATGATCAGAGAACGTTCATGATTTCACAACCAACGTCCCTTCTTCTTCGTTATTAGTTTCCAAGTTCAGCTGCGAAAATTTTTTCTCTCTCGCAATCCAATGGCGTCGGTGATGGACTCCATTGATGATTTCTTGAGCCGCTGTCAGCAGTCCGGCGACGCCGCGTACGCCGCCCTCCGTTCCGTCCTCGACCGGCTCGAGGATCCGACTACCAGAGTCCGAGCTCGTGTGTTCCTCGCCGATGTTCAGAGGCGTTTTCCTACCGTGGAGGATTGCGACCGCTGCTTCTCCACCTACCACTTCCGGATCGAGGATATATTTCTCGACCAATACGAAGGTCCACTCTAACTCATATATATATATATATATATATATATTCCGACTAATGATTGTGTGGTTCGATTTCGTTCTTTAAGTTTAAGTTACGGTTTGTGATTGCTGAGTTCTTGTTGTCATTGCAACCGATGGCAATGAGAGAGTTGGAATGCTTTCAGTGCTTTTGCGTTGCGCGTTTGCTTTTACTGCCGTGAATGGAATAAGAAATCGAGGTTATGAATTGTACCTGCTGAAGCAGGCAGATGCTGAATTTTTTATTTTGTTTTTTGTTTTTAATATTTTGTCTTCTTCTCACAATCCCAAATATGTGGAATGTCGCTATTCTTTTCGGACGGAAGCTAACAGTTAGTTATAATTGTTTTTTTGTCTTTCTTTTTTTGGATAAGAATCAGTGAACTGAATTCAATTCGAAATTTTCTTCCATTTATCCTTCCTTTTTCTGTTGAATTGCGGGCGCGTACTTCGGATGCGATCATGCACCTCGGTCTCATGGCCTGCAAATTATACCCGAGCTATGATACCATTTGCCAAGTTTATATGGCAACTGGCGAATACGAATACTCCATCGCGGTAGTCACCATGTGGTCTGTACAATCGTCAAAACATGCTCTGCTTGTTCCCGTTTACATATATAGTCATTACATAAATAGTGATCAAGCTGATCGCTCTGCAGTAGTTCGTTTATTATTATTATTATTATTTTTGGTTCCTTTTTGCTGTTTGTTATGTTGTTTGGCGATGGACGGAGGGTCTATGACTAAGAAAGGATCTTGGACTCCTCAAAACACATTCAAATTTCGAATTCTAATGACTTGTATCAGTCGTTCTTTCCATTGTTTTCCTGTACCTCGTCTTCTTAGCAGCTTGATCATATATTCTTCTTATCAGCGCAATTATCATTTTGCCACATCTCTTAGTTAATGATTGGGAGATGGTAGCTAGTTTTATTCCTTCAAAGTTTAAAATTTCAATCGCCTGATTTTTTTCAATCTTGCCGTGTGTTTTAATACAATTATGCCTTCAAACCAAAACATCAGGTTACCATGGGAGGAAGAAATTGACGTCAATGGTAATCCCTAGCATTTTTGTCCCTGAAGACTGGTCATTTACGTTTTTTGAGGGATTGAATAGGCATCCAGACTCTATCTTTAAGGATCGAACAGTGGCAGAGCTTGGTTGTGGAAATGGGTGGATTTCAATTGCCATTGCTGAGAAGTGGTTACCTTTGAAGGTTTGTCTTCTTTCCATTATTTATCCCTTCTAGCAGGAAAGAGAGAAAATTATTCTGTCTTGGACTTTTCATTTCACTGCATGCTTTCCTCTCCTTATGTTGACAAAAAAAAACTATAAATGAACAGCTATAAGTAATTTTCAGCTTCCTGCTGAGATTCATACATCTACGTGATGTGGCTGATCCAAAATTTTGGCATTTTGAACTCATGTCTTAAGTTAACCTTTGTAGGTCTATGGACTTGACATCAACCCTCGAGCAGTAAAGGTTTCTTGGATTAATTTATATTTAAATGCTTTGGATGAGGAGGGCCAGCCCATCTTTGATAGTGAGAAGAAAACCCTTTTGGATAGGGTAGAGTTCCATGAATCTGATCTGCTGGGCTATTGTAGAGATCATGACATCCAACTTGAGCGAATTGTTGGATGCATTCCTCAGGTACAACTTCTTTATGCAACATCATTGAAGTAATGCGAGTACTGAAATTTTTTTAATTTTTAGTGGAAATTTACAGGATTGATTTTTTCTAATTGATCATGGAAAAAAAACAAAAACAAAAAAATCAAACTCATACTTGGTTGCCTCTTGCAGATTCTTAACCCAAATCCAGACGCTATGTCCAAGATGATTACGGAAAATGCAAGTGAGGAATTTTTGTACTCGTTGAGTAACTATTGTGCTCTTCAGGTAATGAAGAAAAAGATAATAATCTAGTCTTAATTGATATACATAGTCATCTTATGAAAAGATTAAACCTTAAGTGCAGCATCATATGTATATTTTCTGCTCCCCGTACATCTGTATTTTATTTAAGCTGAAGAGTAGTTCTAGATAGGAATCTGAAAGTATTATGATAAAAGAAAACTTATCTGTCACTACTACACATTTTTTTGTCCCGAAGCATATTAAGGTTGGTGAATCATTAAGGAAAACCTTTTGGATATTTAGGGATTAAATTCACCACATTTATCCTGTTCATAGTAACCAGTTCTCATGATTGCAAACATTTTCATTATCATTAAACCCTGCTTTAATTGGTACCCTGCTATTGCAAACCAGATTAATCCATTGCTCATTTAATCACCATAATTTACTTGCATCTTTCCTCCGTTTCCTAATATCTTGTGTTCCATCCATTTACTAATTATATTTATCATCCTGCCATGTAGACGTTTTGAGTTCCTTTGGATGATGAACATTGATCTCTAGCGTCTGTTGTTTTTCACTTATACTACTTTTCAATGCAGGGTTTTGTTGAAGATCAGTTTGGTTTAGGTCTGATTGCCAGGGCAGTAGAGGAAGGAATTAGTGTTATCAAACCTACGGGGATTATGATCTTCAATATGGGAGGTCGTCCGGGACAAGCTGTTTGTAAGCGCTTATTTGAACGGCGTGGCTTTCGCATTACAAAGCTTTGGCAGACAAAAATTCTTCAGGCAAGTGAATTTTTTTCATCAGAGAATCTTTTTCTGGTCGTGTATTCGTATAGAGTTTACTTATATTCATTTTTGGTATTTGCAGGCTGCTGACACTGACATCTCTGCCTTGGTTGAAATTGAGAAGAACAGTCCGCATCGTTTTGAGTTTTTCATGGGGCTCTCAGGGGATCAGCCCATTTGTGCTCGAACAGCATGGGCTTATGGGAAGGCTGGTGGTCGCATCTCTCATGCACTATCAGTTTATAGCTGTCAAATCCGTCAACCAAATCAGGTTTAGTACACTGAAGTTGTTTTTAAAAGTAGATTATACGAGGATATGGAACCAACGTTAAGATTGAAATCTTAATGAACTGACAGGTGAAGACGATATTTGATTTTCTTAAGAGTGGGTTCCAAGAAATCAGCAGTTCGTTAGATTTATCATTTCTTGATGATTCCGTTGCTGATGAGAAGATTCCATTCCTAGCTTATCTTGCTAGCATATTGAAAGAAAGTGCATATTTTCCATATGAGCCACCGGCTGGAAGCTTGCGTTTCCGAAACCTTATTGCTCGATTTATGAAAACATACCACCATGTACCACTCAGTGCTGGGGTAAGATGACTACTTGTTATCCAATTTTAAAATTCTTAACTCATATTATTTATCTTTCTTATAAGCGATGGCATTAACATGATTACTTATATGATCAATGTATGGGCGTACAATAAATTGACTTCTTATATGAATGCATGCTACTAAACAAGCGTTAGAGATACAGGACATTCATGAAAAATCAGAGAGAATTTTGAGTCTTCTTGATTGTAATTCTGGTTTATATGTCTTTACTAAATTTCATTTTGTTATTGCAACATCTAAATCGATGAACTTGTATCCAACTCTATTCTAATATTCCAATTTGTAAACACTATATATCTCCTCATTAGTGCTTAGCACATGTAAATACACAGTTTTTCTACCAAGAAAAGTGCTAGAAGTTTTTTTTTTTTTGTTATGTGGTGCCTACTCAAAGCTCTGACTAGTCTGTTACCGTTTCATGTAAAAGAATGTTGTGGTCTTTCCTTCAAGGGCTGTGGCCATTGAGAATGCTCTTCGCCTGTTCTCCCCTCGACTTGCCATTGTGGATGAGCATCTATCCCGGCACCTACCGAGACAATGGCTGACTTCTCTCAGTATTGAGGTAGTGCATCTTCATACACAATTGTGCATTTCAATCTCGTTTTTCGTAAATTTAATCAGTTTGGTTTTTAGATTCAGTTCTCGGAAGTTGGAACTAGACTCTGTTGCTATATCATCCAATGCAATCAATAATATTTATTAATTAAGACATAAAGAGCATGAGTTAGCAATGTGATACACCTGGGGCCATACATATTCTTGTTTTGCAGACTGGAAGCAATCAGACCGCAGATGAAGGACTTATGGTCATTGAGGCCCCTAGCCAGTCAGATTTAATGATCGAGCTGATAAAGAAGTTGAAACCTCAGGTGGTGGTTACTGGGATGGCTCATTTTGAAGCTGTCACTAGTTCAGCTTTTGTGCACCTTTTGGATGTTACGAGAGAAATAGGTTCCCGTCTTTTCTTAGACATATCTGATAATTTCGAGCTATCCAGTCTTCCAAGTTCCAATGGAGTCCTAAAGTATCTAGCAGGAAATTCTCTTCCTTCTCATGCTGCCATTGTATGCGGGCTGGTGAAAAATCAGGTACTTCATATTTCAACTTTCAGTGTCAGTTGTTTCCTTCAATCAAGTTATCACTTAAGGGGCTTACTATTTGACGTAAATGCAATCAAATGACAGAGCTACTAGATATGATATCTTGCGAAAAGTAAACATGTTACTTCTCATCAATGTACTATTACCTTAATGATTACTCGATGCCCCTTCCAGGTATATACGGATTTAGAAGTGGCCTTTGTTATTTCTGAAGAAGAAGCCATTTTGAAGGCCTTGTCCAAGACTGTAGAATTGTTAGAAGGAAACACTGCGCCCATAAGTCAATATTATTATGGCTGTCTTTTTCATGAGCTACTTGCTTTTCAGCTAGCTGACCGACGTCCACCTGCACAGGTATATAAAAAATTTTCTTTCTTTTCCTAGTAAATGTCTTCACTATATAATGCCAGGTCTAACAACACAGAGGGATTATATCTTCTTTTTCTTCTTCTTTGAGAAGAACACAGATGGATTATACCAATCTGCTTCACTGAGCGAATTTTAAGTTTCAACCAGCACAAAGTCATTTGTGTTCTGGTGGAATATGTTGGGTGGGTTGTGTATTTTGTGTTTGGGATACGCCTGCATTTAGAATATGACGCATAATTCTCATAAAAACATTTGAGTGTGACAACAGAAGTTTACAAAATGCATACTTCCTATATTGCATGTCACAATCAAGTTTGATGGATAATGGAAGTCTTCAGTCTCCAGATTTTAGCCATTTGACATGGGAGGAGAACGCATAAGTGTTTAGTTTAGCACTGACATTATTTTCTCATTTTTTTTAATTTAATTGATCTTAGTAGCTATTTTTCTTTACATTTGAGGTTAAGAAGTGTAAATGTCTTGTTTTGGTATTGTGTTGTTTACCATTAGTTTTAACTTTTAATTGATTCATATCCTCAGAGGGAATGTGGAAAAAGTGCAAGTTCAACAGATATAATTGGGTTTTCCAGTTCTGCCATCTCAGTTCTCAATAATGCTGAGTTGTCAATCGGCGAAACAGAGAATTCATCTCTGATTCACATGGACGTTGATCAGAGCTTCTTGCCTACACCAATTCCAGTCAAAGCTGCAATTTTCGAAAGTTTTTCAAGACAGAACTTGTCAGAAGCAGAAATAGATGTCACCACTAGCATCAAGAAATTTGTCAAAAGCAATTATGGATTCCCGATTCAAAACAATACAGACTTTACATATGCCGACAGCGCGTTGACATTGTTTAACAAGATGGTTCTCTGCTGTATTCAAGAAGGTGGAACACTGTGTTTTCCAGTTGGGACCTATGGAAACTATGCTTACAGTGCCAATTTCTTGAAGGCAAAGATTGTAAATATACCAACCAAATCTGAAGAAGGATTCAAGCTAACAGAGAATGCACTTAATCAAGTACTCAACAATGTGAAAAACCCATGGGTATACATATCTGGACCAACAATTAACCCAACTGGTCTGCTTTACAACCAGAAAGAAATTGAGAATTTGCTAACCACATGTGCCAAATTTGGGGCTAGGGTTATCATTGATACTTCATTTTCAGGATTGGAATATGATATTGAGGGATGGGGTGGCTGGAACCTGGAGGGCGTTCTATCAAGGCTTTACTCATCTAGCAATCCGTCGTTTTGTGTGTGTCTGCTTGGAGGACTATCACCGATGATGCTAACGGGCGCCCTCAAATTTGGTTTTCTGGCTTTGAACCAACCGCCTTTGATCGACTTGTTCCATAGCTTCTCAGGATTAAGTAGACCCCACAGCACCGTGAAATATGCTATAAAGAAGTTGTTGGGACTGAGAGAGCAGAAATCAGGAGACATGTGGGATGCTGTTTCCAAACAGATCAAGGATCTGAGAAGTAGATCCAAACGCCTGAAAGAGGTAATCATAATTTTTCTGTTATATAATTTTTTCCAGTTCCTGTGCACAATATTAGAAGAAAAATACTTGGCTCCTTACCTCGATGAGGATCAAATATTATCTTCGCCATCATTGAATGTTTGACAACTCATTAGTTTTAGAAAAATTATCTCTTTTTACGTTTCTCTCTCTTAATTGTTGAACGTTCAATGATGGTGAGAACAATATTGGTCCTCGCTTGTAAGGAGCCAACAAGTATTTTCTTGATGTGTTGAATTCACTTTGTTTGCTCGGTAAAACTACCGAGCACGCCAATTCTTAAAGTTATAGGACACTAAAATGCAAGGGACATGTGATTTATTTTTCTTTTTTATATTTTTTAGATAATATATATGCATATACTGACTTAGTAATATTTCTAAATAAATTAACTATATGTGGAACCATGAAAGAAGTCGGTTAGAATATTCCTTTTTAAATTATAACTTTTGGATTCTTTCTTATTTTGAGAGCTTCTAAGTGCTTAATAGACTCGTTTGCTGGCCTTTTGTTTTTTCATTTGATTTCTTTTAGGTGGGCTTATATCTTTTTCTTTAAATTTTACATAAACTTCATATGGCGTATCCGCCACATGTCTGGAAAGAAAAAACACACTAGTATTTCTGTCACGGACACTTTGTCAAAAACATCCTCGACTATGACAAAAAAAAAAAAAAAAACCTGTTTATCTTATTTTTATATATAGAAGTTGCTTTATGTAATTATGTTATTTGAGATAGATGTCAAAGAAACAAACATACCCCCAAATGGTTTGGTTGTAAGATTTTTGTATGTCTATGCCCCCATTGACATGTTTGAGTTCTGAGTAAAAGCTCTCATTGTGGCCTCCCCTTCAAGTTATCTGACTATCATTTTCTCACTATAGACACTTGAGAGCTGCGGATGGGATGTGCTCGAGCCCCACGCTGGAGTTTCCGTGGTGGCCAAGCCAACTGCTTATTTGAACAAGACAATCAAACTGAAGAACGCCATTGATTACGAAGCGAAGCTCGACGATTCGAGCATCAGAGGAGCCATTCTTAAGGCCACTGGTTTGTGCATCAACAGCAGCTCATGGACAGGAATTCCTGGATACTGTCGGTTCACAATAGCGTTGGAGGAGAGTGAATTTCAGAAGGCATTGAATTGCATTGCTGAGTTCAAAAGAATTGTGAGCTCGTAACTGCTCTTTTTAGAGCACTTTCTTGTTTCCATTTTTCATAGTAGTCTTTTTTTTTTTTTAATTTTAATTTTTGGTTGAGTTCAGTTCATTGACACTAAAAAAATTGCATTATTTATCGCATTCATTATTTCAATGAATGGCCCCTTATTCTTCCGCAACTAAAACTGTAGTAGGGAACACATTGTTATTCTTCATCTTTAATGATACCTGCCATTTAATGCATATAATTTTTAGGCCAAATGTATGGTTTTGCTTTTGCCCTACCATATTTCATTTTTTTTCAATTGTCTTTAATTTTTAAAGAAATTTGATGTTCATCATTTAATGTATCTAATTTTCAATAATAACGATTTGGTTTGGTTGGATAAACTATTACGAGTCACATCACATGAAATGGGTACACTTTCGATTTTATTGGGATATGTTTGTTTCACTTAATTAAAGTATATGGTATTTTATTTCAACTGATATCACACCATATCAATTAATTCTAGTTAAAGACTTTGAGGGTAAAAAAATCAATGGAATTGCAATTGATACTTCTAAGAGATTAAAGGAGAAAATTGAAAAGTATCACAAATGTTTGGGACGAAAATTATATCTTTAGGAATGCAAGTCAAAATGGAGAAAATTAATGAAATTGATTGAATCAAGTTGTTCACCCCTTAATCAAACTCATCTTGGTCACTGTACTCGATGGCCTCCTCCCTACGAGAAATTATTGGAGGAAGTGGTCACAATTTGATTAATAGGTTTACATCGTTGATATAAGAGAGAAATGATAAAATGTATTTTGAATCTTTTATCTTATGGTTATTAGAAGGTAGTCATATTTTGATAGCTTGATCTAATAATATTTCTTTCTACCATTTGGATGTGATAAAAAATCATATTCTCGTGAATCTTCAAATAGCAATAATCTATCATTGTCCTTCAATATAAAACTTTGCATAAAAGATTATGTTTGCCCTCATCATTAATTTGTATCAATTTTTTTTTTAAACGAGAAAACACCAATATGTTACAAAAACTTTACCACCCGCATTATAAAGAGAAAAATTAAAATAGATTGAAATTTCAATCGTTCATGATTGACTTTTTGATAGATATAATAGACACTTTTTCTTAGAAGCGTGATCATCCGATTGAATCTCGTTATAGTTCCATGTTTATAGAGTTAGCCTACCTTTCACTTTGTTGCCATAGAGTCAGGTTGAACAGAGAATTTCTTTTTATTTCGAATAATAAATATTTTTTTTAACCACCAAATAATAAATAGAATTTGTTCCCATTTTGTGCAACTAGAATGTAGAAGTAGAAGGTGGGGCAATCTGGAACATTCCAATGCCCTCTCCAAATTAACAGAACCATCTACACACACCCAAATTGGCAACCACCGGTGAATGGGATGTTGTGGTTGTGGATGCAATTCATAAAACATTCATTTTCAACTTTTTAATCGAGATCTAAGTTTTTATATTTTAATTTTAAAATGTTCGAGGGTGGCAAGAATCGCTCTCTTCATCTTCGTCTTCATTTGTCCCAACATCTATGAATTCAAATATGATAAAACAATATTTTTATTTATGTTTTTGGAGAAAATTGGAAATGGGAACAAGAAAAAAGAAACTTGTTACAGTTGTTTCAAAAAATTTCTATACAATTTTAAGAATGTTTCGCAAAAATGAGAAACAAAAAACATAGTTAATTGTAAAATGCTTAGGTTTCTTAAGAAAATTAGAAATGATAAACTAGAAATATAAACGTTACAAAACGGGCCTTAAATTTTTTAAATGCCGCCATAAATTGTGTTAAATAGTTTTTATTGTATATAAAATTTGTGTTAAAATTTTGCAAATAAGACTAAATTAATCACTTTTTGAAAAATACAAAGACCAAGACAGAAACCGATGTTTTGAAGGTACAGAAACTAAAACAAACAAAAGTTGAAAATATAGTTACCAAAACAAAACAAAAGATGAAAGAAAGCTAAGAATATAGAACTAAACTGTGTGTGGTGGTGTAAATGTACCACGTGTATCTTACTTTCTATGAGAATTAAAATCACAAAAGCGTTTCTAAGTGATATAATAAGAAATAAATGTCAACATGAGTTTAATTCAACGGTAATTGACACTTATCTCTAACCAGAAAGATCATGAATTTGAATCCCTCGCCCACCCAACTTGTTATACTAAAAAGGTAATATAAATAAATGAAGGGCATAGCAAAAATTCAATATATCAACTTGTAGTATGTTCATGTTCATCTGGTGGTTGTTTTTATAAAGGAACAACTCTTGCTATCTTTTTTAGTACAACAGATGTAGGGTCAAAAAGTCATCTCTCACTTGGTTCAATAGACTTCAGACATTATGATTTCGGTGTGTTATCCTTAGCCTTCACTTAGATTCTAATATTGCTTAATATCAGTTACTATTTAGTTGATAACAAATATACTCAGCTTTGCTTTTTATTCCATCCAAATTATAGATATTTTTCAAGCTTGAGTATTACTAACTTTCTAATGGCAAGAGTTGCCTCCCCCTCCTACTAAAATTAGAGATAAAACCACGATTACATGAATAAAATAAGGGGTAAAATACATTTTTGTCATCCTTGAATTTGAGATCTATTTGATCTCAAAAGAGATGCTTTAGTCCTTGAAGTTTAAGAAATTGTTCTAAATGGTCCCTAGATTGATTTGACTATTAATTTAACTAATAAAACGATCACGCCATCTTTCCATTAGTCAAATTAATGATCAAATGAGGATTATTTTCCAAACTTCAAGGATTAAAGTATCTCTTTTGAAACTCTAAGGATCAAATATACACCAAACTCAAACTTGAAGTATTACGAATAAGATTTAACTTCATTTGAATCTCAATCATACTCAGATGCTGACTTAACAAGGTGGTATGCTTAATATAAGATTAGCGCCAAGATCTAGTTTAACAGATATATCTAGTGGCTGAAATAATTGAAAGTTGTAATCAAACGACATTATGAAATGTTTGGTACAACCTATCACATCACCAAATCCTCCAGCTACCATAAATGTTGAGAGAAAGTGAGAGAGAGAGTTGCAAAAAGTAATACTGAAAGAGCCTAAAGATATATGTACCATGCAAAAATACTCGGTGGAAAAAGCATACTAGCAACAAAATTTTAGTATCCTAACAGCAAACAGAGAGATTCCTGGAAATGGATAAAGAGATGGGGGCTGAGGCGCATATACATAAACTTACCTGTTGTTAAACTTCAACTGGATTTTTGTTACCAATTCATTGGACTTGAACCCTTAACTGGACCATTTTTGAACCTATAAACTGGAAAGCAACTGGCTTGTCGTCTGACGAGGATCTCCACGAATCAAAGAGACTTGATATTCTCCAGAAATCAATGGTAAACTGGTGCAAGCCTTTGTATCTTTGAAATATATATTACCCGCTTGTGTATTAACTGATGAACATCTTGTCCATAGTTATTTATCTGTGACATAATCGAGCTCTACCAGGATTGAGTAGTGATTCTGCCATCACCCATCCCTGCCAAGACAAAAGAATAACAATAAGCAATTACTATGTTATAAAGACAAGTATAGTTGTCTGAAACAACTTCTTGATCACTTGATCTTAATGTTACTCAAGACGGCAGATGATGCTCAGATAAGACGTTAGAAACTTCGTTTGATTTAGATTCCCATCAACATATGAAAATAAGTTGGCATTCTCTATATTTCTGTCTAATGCAACATAAGAGAATGATATGGATAGGCTAAGTTTTACTGAAGCAATGTCCAGTGGGACACATGTTATAGCGCATGGTACTGTATTTGATGTTTTGGATTCTTTCAACTAAATTAGAGCTGCAAATATTTTCAGAAACATAATTCAATGGGTGAAAGTACACTATCCATTTAAGCTTTTGCATAATTAACAAGTACAACAGAGGCTAAAATTGAATCTCATATTTCCACTGCCATTCACCAGTTCATCGGGTAAAATATACTGCCGGCTAATTTTATCTTCCATATATTTTAATATTAGRTAATAACTCATTAAACACGAGCAAAAAAACAAAACATGCACATTTGCCTACCTGCTCTAAAGCTTTACTCTTGAAAATATCATATGAGGTTGAGACCATTTTACATGATGCAGCAATTTGTGCCTCAAGATTGGTCGTTGCTGGCACAAAGTTTGAAAAGGCATCACCATGTTTTCGAGAAGAGTTCTGACCCCCACTTGATGAGCGTATAAAATGTAAAAGCACATGAGCCTGTAGAAAAATAACTTATGTTACAAGAAGCAAAAACATTGGTGAGCTGAAAAATACAACAAAAACAAGTCATGTATCTTACATGGAAAGCAGCTTTTAGGATGTCATCTGACTTCGCTTGATCTTTGAGTAATGCATATACCTTGCCCTTAGTTTGGTTGTACGTCACAATGTATTTTTCTCTCTATTACCCATCGAGAAAAAATTGTCAGAAAGTGAAAATAAAAGAATGAGTAACGCTACTGCATGCCAAATAATGAGATGATCAGAAAGATGATATTACATACATCAAACAAGGGCTCTATGGCAAGATATGAACCAGCATCTTGGAATGCGTCCTTGAATCTTGGTCCTGCAAAAATTGAAAATATATTTACACGCTTCAACCCTGATCTAGTAAATGGATATACTTGAATTTTTCATGCTTGCATTTAATTCATTTGACTACAAAAAATCACGGCACATTTTTCTTAACGAGAAAGCAAATTTCATTGAGATAAATGACAGAAATGCATGTAAACATATTGAGATGAATTATTTACCAAGAACTACTGGACTCTCCTTCAGCCACGGGAAACTTAATATTCTTTCGTTCATATTCCCCTTCTGCAATGAGGGTACTCGCCCTGAAAACAAATATAAAAATAAAAAGTAATGTTCTTTATTCTTTTAGCTAGATTTTAAGTCACTAGAAAAGGGACTTCAGGATTAGAAACATCTTTGTTTCTCTCTCCTTTTCTTTGTTGTCAGAGAACACTTAAAGCACCTGTTTGTATGAAAGACTCTACTGCTACATTGAATCTCGCTCTGTTCAACGTATGCAACACAACAGATCTGACCTGAAAACAGTTGCATATGTGGAACTAGAATGACTACCAGAAATTCCAGAATCAAGATAAATGAGAAGTGCAAAAAAAATCAACCAATTTTTACGGTTGCAGACTAACCTCTCGATAAGAGCTGAAAATATAACCGCATGAAAGGAGACCAAAAGTAGTAACCAAAGATGGATTTCTTTTTGAAATTATTATGCTTAGTCCAGTCCCTAGCTTCACAAGACATAAGTGAAACTTGCATCAGCTTCATCTGAAACTTAATTTATAATCTCCTAAGACATAATCAACGTGAAGCATACAGTAATGATACATAAAACTTCACATCCAGAAGAAACAACATAAAAGTTTGCGCGTTACAACATTATTAGAAGACGTAGAAAATCATAGCAATTTCTGAATTTTTTCAATTTTTCAGAAAATCATCAACATGATTGAGTAGACCTTTCTTTTTTTGGTACAAGAAACAACATCCATTCTATAAAACAAACAACATTCAATAACCCCACATTGCCATCTCCCTTCAGATTTTTTGAACAGGAAGTTGGGTAGGAAACTCTAGACCACTAGTTACTTATAGGAACTCTGCTATAAGTTCAGTTTGGCTTTGTGTTCTCTAGGAGATACCAATCATCTGCTCCCTAAAAGATTTATCTGGATAATGGTCTATTGAAAAGCTAGAGCCTATCAATAAATGTTCCAAAAAGCCCTTCTATAGTCACTCTGGTTTTACAAACAACAGAACAATTTAATTGTAAACACAAGGATTTTTGTAATCATTTAAAATTGGTACGGAGCCTCTAGTTCCCATGCTTACAAAGATTTCTCTTTGGCAAATTAATCTACTTATCTAATTAACACAAACTTGGGGTGCTAATAAACTTTTGGGGAAGCGAAGGAGATGTCTCGTTCACGTGCTCTGTACTTCGGTAGCCTCTTTTATTATATATTATGGTGGTATTTTGTTTCTTATTAAGATTATTTATATATTTTCTTTAAAAAAAAAAGAACAATAATTCCGTATGCAACTCTGCATATCACCTGCTGGTCATATTGAAATACACATATCAAATTGATAATAACAAATAATTGTCACTTTTTGCTTAAGACCTTACATATTCTATAATTTTAAGCCTGAGGAATTTTTTTTTTTTCAATAAAGGATTATGCAAATTCTGTCAAACACAAACTATCTACTTTGTCGAGGTCTGAAGAGAGGGCCCAACTATACCAGATCTGCTATATTTCCCACGCATTCTCCTTTAGCAGTGACATCTCCAATGTTTTCTCCTTTTGCAAAGGCTTTGTAAATTGGAGTGCGGGTTGATGTTGATGTTACAGCTGCAACGTTCTGCAAGCAAGTAACAAAATGAGATTTCATAACAGCTGAATATCGAAACTTACAAGGAAATGATCAAACCTTGGCAACATTAGCAGCACAAGCCAAAGGAAGAAAAAGATGTGGTGCAGCAGCAGTTGCCAGCTCTACCCCAGCACCCAACTCCATAAGGAGATCACCTGCAAAACGTAGCTGCATATCCTCGCAGTGTTCAGAAGGCAGATCTTTAACAAAAAAATTAAACTCAGTCGCTATTGAGAGCAAGCTTTTCTGTGGAGACTAACTAGTAAACAAAATTTACCTGCTTGAGATCATAATCAAATTTTTTCCCTTGTCGAGCAAAGAGCATTTTACCAACACGACCAGCACCGTCCTATAAAGAAATGCTACAACTTAGTCAGTTCACCCAATTCTGCCTGCACAACTAAAATGTGAAAAAGATACATTGAATAGCAAGACAAGGGTATGAAGTGCTGTGATGATAAGAAACACTTTGTGCTGAGTTGTTAAATAATAATAGAAGAAACAACCAACCAGAAGAAATTAGAGAGAAATTTTAACACCCGGAGAGAAAGAACAGAAGAAGATCTTAACCAACCACGTTCCGCATCGCTTTTGAACTTCTTTGAAAAGATGTGAACTTTTTGGTAGTTTGATTAAATGTTGACTATTAAGTCCTTTTCTACCTTTTTTTTTATATATATGATCCTTATCTACCAATATTTATATTGAGGAGCAACTCTTTACCAAATACTCTCCTAAAATGTTGTTGAATATTCTTGAATCACTTCAAGAGTGAAACTACAATTTTATTTTTCCTCAAATGTCTGCAGCAACATACATGCACTATGCTAAGCTACTTCTGCGGCAACAACATATAACTAGAGTGCTAATGATACCATTTGAATTTTCCTAACATTTTTATAACAGTTAACATCAATAATGAATGATAGCACAACCTAGCCGAGGTCAATATCGTAACATAGACAGACATTCACTATGATTAATTGCTGCTGGTCAGCACCACTGGAAAAAGTCAAAGTGATAACAAAATTTCTACTATGAAAAATAGAATACAATGCACTTTGGAAAGTTTCAGCTGAGGGGGGATGTATAAAGTATAAATGTCATCAATGTAAGCATCCGAATCATAACAGTAGCATGTACAAAAGTTAAATGAGAAGAACGAGGCAACCACTTCTGTGTATAAGCATGCTCACTTCTTAGATATATTCATCCTCTTTTGAGCAGAAAAGTAGCAGGAGCGGAACTATGTTTCTAATCAAGAAATTACAGGTGCGACAGCATTTACAAAGGCTGTTACCTTTAGAATCCAGTTAATAGCAATGGCCCCAGGAGTAGCTTTATTTCTGGCCACACCAACAGAGTTTAATAGCGTCTGTGTTGTGAAAACACCCATAGCTCCACCAAAGAAGTGCTGCAGTGCAATAAACCAAGTCATCATTACTACAGCATGGTATTTATGAGGAGTAGAAAAACAAATTGAATATTTTTCTCCTTTTTTTAAGAGGAAACATAGACACTTGCTAGTTGCTACCCTTTCACATTAGCTTTGTTTAACCATATCTCCAAGGGAAAGGACAGTTTGGGTAATTCCTTGGTAGAGTTTATGGGAACTGGTCTACATCTTTTATCACCGTTTATAGGCTTTGGTTAAGGGATTTATGGAAATTAATTACGTAATTATTAAAACTAACCTACTAGCTACCATGATCTAATAAATAATTATTAGTCAACCAACTCTTTAAACTAACCAGCTAAACCATAACTTATAAGTAATTACAAACATACCCCTAACAAGCCTGCATCATTTTCTCTAAAATTAGAACCAAACCTTTAAAGCCCTCCACGTCATGTACGGTACATATGAAGGGGTAACACTGTCAGGGAAGCCTTCTGGGACTACATATGATCTTACGAAGGACATCATCTCCTGCATTACAGATTACCCTAATCACAACAACAATAAATTGGAAGAAGATAAACTACATTCCTATTGATTAACATTTAACAGCAGATAAATCAATTTCCTCTTAGCCAACGAAATTTGTAAACAAATAAACCACTACAAATAGATTTCATAATTCTTTCTGAAACATAAAGAACTACTTAATAAAGCAACACAATTATACGAGTTCTTGGGCAATAACCAATTTCTTGTTTCCTCAAGAGGATTGCAGACACCCGTTCGTTACCCTAAGACCCACAGGAACATGTACTGTTCAGGGAAGGATTTCCCGAACATTGGGTAGTAGCGGTTGTTAAATTAAACCAGGTAGAATACTTAATAAAATGAGTGTAGTAGCACAATTCTCAGCCACATATAATGGATCAATATAAGTAAGTAATTAATTGGGAAAAGAAACAGAATGTAAACTACTAACATCGATAGGAGCTAGCGGCGTTTGCAGGCAAATGGCGCGGATCGCCCCGTTCTTGGTCCTCCCGGATGGTTCATTATCAGCTACATAATTCCACCTGCGGCCGTCGATTTCCTCGCAGCAAATCAACCTCAAGCTGGAATCAAGGAACTGGTCCTCCACAATACCAAGCTTCCTCGCCTGCGGTCCAGCAAGAGAGAGCGCCGGGGGGACAGAGTCAGCAGGAGCAGACGCCAAGCTAGCACTGATCCGCAGAGTTTCCCGGACGAGAATGCGCGCTTCGGTGGAGGAAGCAACGGATTTGGCAGCGGAGTTGGGGGATTGCTTGAGCTTGATCGGAGCCATCGAGACAAAAACGAATCAGGAATCAAAAGAGAGCGAGGAATTGATGGGCGGATCAGGAAGAGGGAAATGCAAGCGACGAGAACAATAAGAAGGAAGTAGCATTGGAATTAACGAAGGAAGACATGGGAGAGAAGGAGGAGATGAGCAGGTGGCCTACAAATGGAATTGCCAAACGGAGCTACAGAGGAAATCAATGGCGAAAGAGAAGGTGAGAATTGAAAACTTTTTGTCTGTCATTGTCAATGGAATTTCTATCCTCTGCGATTTGTGGTATACGTTCTTCGTTGTATGCTAGTGGGGGTCGTGGGCCCCGCCGTTATAGCAGCAACTTTTATGGAATTTACGTTTAAACATTTTTTTTTTAATTCTAATTCATCATTTAAATCTGGAAGGATGATAATAATTTATTAATTTTTGCGTTTAGAAATTTATACTTTGTTAATCAATTATACTCTTTTGTTTATATCTATATATATATATATATATATAAGCATTTAAACTTTTTTTTTAATTTTCTTTTTACTAAGAAGCATTGAAACTTTAGCGACCTTCGTTTGGAATATTGAAAATAGTTTTAAATTTTTCTCTTTTTTGAAGGGAAAATTAGTTTGAAATTATTTGGTCGGCATGAAAAGAGAGAATTTTAAAATAAATGTAATTTGATTTTTTTTTATTAGATGTTTGCGGCAAATTAAAATTTTAGTGGCCGGTGCTGCTAAGCAGGTGGTCAACGTATTTTTTTTTTCCTTTTTAAAAAATACTTTTAATTCATGTGCTGCGTAATAGTTTAGTTCCTAAACTTTAGTTTGTAAACGATTAAGTCTTCATACTTTCAAATTAGTAACAATTTAGTCATTGAACTTTAATATGTAACAATTTAATCATTATAATTTAAAATTGGTAACGATTTAGTCCTTATTGTGAATGTTCTTTTGTTAAGTTTCTTGTATGTATATGTTAGATTGTATCAATGATATGTTTGAATTTTCTTGGGTTGAACTATAAACTATATATACATTACAATTGCATCTTATCTTTTCTAATCCCCAGAGTTTTGTCACTGTTCAAGGAATGAATGTGCCAACAATATCATAAAATTTATCGTCGTAGTTGCAAGTATGTCATTTTTCTTGTTTAATTTAATATCATATATCATTTAGAAAATTCTTCCACGTAAGTATATTTTCTACCCCATATTTTAGATTTAAAAATAGCTCGAAAAGAAGTATATATCATATCTGTATTAAAATTTTACAAAATCGACATAAATGACCAATTTATAAAATTAGATTAGACTAACTAAACTTCATTCTTTAAGCAAACGAGCTTAGTAATAAGTAGTACATGTCTCTTACCTATAGGTAAAGATCTAAAATAACGACATTTTTACCATGTATATTTGTTTTATGCCCTTTAGTGTGATTTCTTTTTTTCAAAGTCTTATTTTTTGTGATTTATTTACTGTTCCATGTAAACTTTGCCAATCGAAACGTAACTAAATTGGTTAAAAAACTCATGCACAACTAAATAGTCGTGAGTTCCAATCCTCACCCATATGCATTGTCCACTTTAACAATATTTAAATTTACTTCAAATTTGATATTAATATCATAATATGTCAATGTTTGGATATACATAATTATTTATTTAATAATATTATTATCTTTTTACCGATCTGAATATGGATTAACTAATTATGTTATGTTTGATTAAGAGATTAGTTTATCTCGACTTCCACATGTTGTATTAAAAAATTTTGATTTTTTTTCCTTTCGAAATAAATGCATAATTTTGAATAATGGTTGAAATTACTTATTAATTTTTTGATTACAACACACGAGGTAGGGATTCAAACTTATAATTTTTTTATAAAAAATATGTATCTTAATCAATTGAACTATGTTCATACGTTTCATTACTTGATTAATGAAAAATTAAAATTTAAATAGACACAACATTAAGCTTTGCCGAACGTTAAACAAAGTACCAAAAAAAGAAAAACATTAAGCACGATATTAAACCCCCTTCTTCTTTTAGTACCATTAAACCTAGTTGCGCGAAATAGTCGGGGCGATTGTGAATACTTGGAAGTCAATCATCCATCTATTTTCATAATGTCTTAGATCACATGAATGAGTGCGAACGAACTTGATATATTAAGAGCAAATACTACAACAACCATATTGTATTTTTGGTGGATTGGAAAACATAGGTAGCGTGCAGTTGGCTCATCAAGACATTTTGGCAAATAAATTGCAGCCATATACACTCGTAATTGAGATATTACCACGTAGACCATGTGCAGAGGGTGTCTATCAACTTATGATATTGATCTGCATAGCTCGCCATCTATAGCTTAGAATCTCAAGCTTAGGAGATCAGTGGCTTGTCACCTCTATGCCTCGGTATTTTCCTGCGATCTGATTGCACCACTGTCAAACTCTGAGCCACTTAGAAGAGCGTAGACTGTTCCTACAGACCAACACGAGTCCTTCCATCATGTTTTGTCAATTGCTCCAAGTCAAGCACGCTTAACTTTGAAGTTCTTATGATTGAACCACCGAAAAGAAATGTGCACCTTGTTAGTATAGGTAGTAACTATTATTTCTTTTAAGCTTTCTTAACCATACTTTCTATGGTCTCAAGGTCCCTTTTATTCGGATGTTGTATCGGTTCATTTTAGTCGAGCGTTACAAAAATTGTTCCCGAATTAGGTTTTCTGGATCCACGTGTTCCTAGTCGGGCCTAAATGGATGAATGAAGAAGGGGGCGGGCAGCACTATAAAGAAAGAAGTCCGACCACACACACGTCTTTTATGAGGTCATCCCATATTTTCTTTAACCTAATTAATCAGCCCTTGAGCTACGGATCCAACTGTCCCCTCGATCATTTGGGGTAGTTCAAACAAAATAAATGGTTGTCAAGATTGTCTTTATGATTCTTGCAATAGATATTAATACCTAATCTCTATAAATATACTTTTATTCCACTCAATTAGCTATGCAATATTGTCTGAAATAGGTTGAGAAATTCATATCTTTAACTAACTTGAACATCAATGTGCTCATTATTTGGTTGCAGGCATTTATGTCCAACTCAGTCAGCTCAGCTTGTTACTCGAATCTTATATTGCATAATTCGATAGAAACGTGATTGAATGATGATATAGAGACATGCAAATACATACAATAGATTAAATGTGTGTTTGGGAGTGACGATAAAATTAGTGACTTTTAAAAAATATATTTAAGTATAATTGATTTTTCAAAATCACCACAAAGTAATATCTTAAAAATCAATCTTTTAATTTGTCAAACATGATAGATGGAAATGAAAGTGATTTTGATAATATCAAAAGTGATTTGATCCGGCCAAAATCACTCCCAAACACAATAAAAAGTGTGTATCGGAGGATTTTAAGTGCTGTTATCAAAATCACTTTTCTTTATATTAATTTTAGATAGTTTAAAATCATTTAAACTGATTTTTAAACGCATGTTTTAGAAAATATAATTTCGTTCTTCCTTACCACCCCTTCTACCACAGCAAATGTTTTTTTTTTTTTTGGCAAAAAGTTTTTAAATTCCACAAATTAAACAGATATAAGACGCATCGTAGTAAATATAGAGCAAGAAATTATTTATTTATATATTTGCAGCCATTTTCCATCAAATGTATACATTTAATAAAATAAAAAAAGAAGAAATTATGTAATACTTCGTTAAACTGGTAGACGAGTAGATTAAAGAAAACGAGGCAATGAACAAAAGCCGAAGTCTCATACTCAGATTCTCTCCTCTGATCTGCCACACCTGACTCCTGAAGTCTGATAGTGAACTACAGCCACTGCTGCGCTTCGCAGGTCAGTTCTCTCCTTCGGATTCTCTGCTTCTCCATTTCTCCACTGCCATGGCTGAACTTTATTTTTTCCCTTCCGTTTCCGACCTCGTTGATGTATCGACCGCCATTGATGTACTTTCTGTCGCTCTGTTGTTGTTATTGCTGTCTAGGGTTTTCCCTCTTCGATTCTGTCGTTTTTTTCTTGCGCATGCCGATGATATTGCGGTCTGGTTTTGTGTTTTAGGGTTTCTTTATTCACGTGCACTGTCATTTCCGATAATTACTTTCCAGAGGTCATTAAATGATGCCATTTTCATTCCGGAGCATCCATAGTTGATCAATTTACAAATACATTTGGTCTTTCTTTTGAAAGTATGTGATTTCTCTTTGCTATGGTTGCAACTCCTCAGATCATTCACATCCTGCACAGCGACATTCTATCAGGTCTAGATAAATAGCACGGCAATGGCGAATTTAGCAATGACGGGTATCCTGGAGAAGGTACCTTTTTTTTTGACCGGATTTTACAAGCAGATATAATCTTTGTCTATCTATTACATTTTTATTTTTTATTTTTGCAAAGGAATTACATTTTTTCTTCACTGACATTTTATGCTGCTTCAATTCGGATGCTTATGGTTGGTTTTACTCGCACGAGTTACTCGTTAGATGACAGGCAAGGATAAAGATTACAGATACATGGCAACATCTGATTTGTTAAACGAGTTAAACAAAGAGACTTTTAAAGCTGATACAGACCTGGAGATAAAATTGTCAAACATCATCATACAACAGCTCGATGATGCAGCCGGTGATGTTTCTGGGTTAGCTGTGAAATGGTAAGTAAGGATCTTACCCTCTCTGCTTTCTGATCATTGCCCTTTCCATGTTACTCACCCTCAATGCTCGTTGCTTACCATGCAACTGCAATTCCACTAGATGATTATTTCTCTGTGAACTTTTAGCCTGTCTTTTTCTTCAAGAGGAAGGTGTTCTGTATGCACGTGTGTAAAAAAACGATAAGAGAGATAGAATCGGTCAAGTTAATTAGAGTGTTGGTGTGGTATTCTATTTCTAGTTCTTGACCTTTTCTTTTAATCTCTTTCGTCAATTCAAATTTCAGCCTTGCTCCATTGGTGAAGAAGGTTAGTGAAACACGGGTTGTGGAGATGACAAATAAACTTTGTGACAAATTGCTGAATGGGAAGGACCAGCACCGTGATGTTGCCAGCATAGCTTTGAAGACAGTTGTAGCTGAAGTTTCTGTGCCATCTCTTGCCCAATCTATTCTCGTCTCCCTTTCACCCCAATTGATAAAGGGGATCACTACTGTGGTTAGTGTCTGAAACATTCATCCATGTCTATTTCATAGTGTTCAAGATTAGAAGAATTTGAGATTGAAGAGTAATATTTTGACCTCAACTTTTACGGATTTAGTTTCAGTGGTTAGAGATGACTGATGGGAACATATGTTGCTAGCTTTCTGGACCTATGTTATTAGATCTTCGTGTAACTACTCTCTTTCTATAATTCGTGCTAATAGGAGAAAGTTTTTTAAACTTCTTTAGCCTTTGTGGAGAGCTTCCCTGGGTAAATTCCATTTTATCAATGAATCTTCAAGAGGTCCTTTAAATTTTAAGAAGTAAAAGGAGAGTAAAAACATTTACACCAACCAAGTGCATTAACTTAACATTGTCATAAAATCTGTCACAAGGAAGAAGTTTTCTGTTGTAAGTCTTGTTTCCCTCCATCAAAAGACTCAAAAGGCTCCAAAGGAAAGCTTTGATCTTCTGAACCCACAAGATATCGGGCTGATAAAGCATGATGGTTCTTTTTGCACAAATTAACTTGGCAGTTTAAAGTCAAGGTTGATTAGACCTGAAGAATCACTTTCTATGGTTGACCTACACGTTATTTAGCTTCTGAATTTTGTATTGAAGAATGTTTCTAAATTTGATATTTTCTTCTTCTTCTTTTTTCTTTATTTTATTTCTACTGTGCTAGGCAATAAAAGTTTAAGTTTGAGCCTATAGATTTGCACATTTTATTATGCAGGGAATGAGCACAGAGATTAAATGTGAGTCTCTTGATATTTTATGTGATGTTCTCCACAAATTTGGTAATCTAATGGCCAATGATCACGAGCTTCTGTTAAGTGCATTATTGTCCCAGTTGGGTTCCAATCAAGCCAGTGTTAGAAAGAAGACTGTGTCGTGTATTGGTAAGATTTATTACCTGATAAATATGTTCATTTTGTTCAAAGTTTCTATTTAGTGTTTCGTTGGTTGCTCTTTATCGTTCTGGTTTTTAGGGAAAATAACTGGGTTTGGTCATGAAGCCTCTTTTTACTGAGAAAGTGGGTTGAGCTCATTTTAGTACCTTTTGTGGGCCTTCATTACTACAGATTTTTGGGATATTCCTAATTTTGATTCTAGACATTTGGGATTATAAATTTTAAGGTTTGGGTAGGTGTTATTTCACTCCTGATTTTGTATGTGGGAGTGGATTTCTATCCGTCTTTCTAATGTATTCTTTTGAAAAACTACACCACTTCCGAGTTCCTATAAAACCGGCCGTTATATATATATATATATATTACAGAATCCACATTAAGTTGTTTCAGATCTTTTGTAATGTGAGGTTGAAGTTGCTCGTGCGAAGTAATTTGAAAAAATTAGCCGCTGAATTTTGGGTGCCTTTACATGATTACTCAATATCCCAGTATCTTAGTCATGAAACTAAATATGTTTCCTGGAATATGTTAATGATTTGATACCTGAGGGATCGTGGAGTCTGATTCTTTATTTATTTTTATTTTATATATATTTTTTGAGTTCTGTGGAGTCTGACAGCTAGGTGATAGCAATGATGACAATCGATCAGTCTAAGAATTTGATAATTGATAGTATAAATCACAATATTTATTGTAAATAATACATTAAAATATGATCACCTATTGTACTTCTCGTGAAACTTATGAGGTGCTATTAGAAGTTTGTTGAATCCATGATTTTGTTGCCTTCAGCCTCTCTTGCTTCGAGCTTATCAGATGATTTGTTGGCAAAGGCAACGACTGAGGTTGTTCGAAGCTTGAGAATTAAAAGTACAAAAGCAGAAATGACACGTACAAACATTCAAATGATTGGTGCTTTGAGGTTAGTTTTTATGAATAGAAACTTTTTTTATGTAAGATGTGTATCGCATCCTTCATGACACATGTCCTGTATGGAATGGAAGATAAGTTTGTTACCTGTAGTATTAGGTTGTTTAGAGAAATGGAACATATGTTATGTGCTAGCAAAATTTAGTTCATGTGATAACCCATAAATATGAGACTAGCTGAATTGAAATATGATATCAAGTTGATTGTAATATTTTTTTGTTTTCATTCTTCTCAATGAAAAGTTCGGTTTCTTATTAAAAAAAAAGGAAGTTGATTTTAATTTTTTTAAGTAATTATGCAGATTGTGTGGTGAGAATTATTTTACCCTTTTTTAAATTTATTTTTTAACAATGAAAACTGTGCTTTTATTAAGAGAAATGAAAAAATATACCAGGCATACGAAAAGACATCCCAATGAAATGAACCACTGAGCTAAAAGAGTTCCAATTCAAAAAAATAAAACCTACCTGATAATTATAAAAAAAAAAATTAGAGTCGAAGCTACCAAGATCTCTCCACCTCTCTAAAATTCCTACCATTTCTCCCAAGCCATGTGCCCCACAAAATAGGCAAAAAAAAAAAAAGGGAAAGTAAAAGAAAAAAGCATCCCAATTAACTTATCCTTGTCATGTGTGGGAGGTTTCCCTCCTCCATCATAGAACAATAGTCTCAATTCTATGTCAGGAAAGTTCCAAGCAACTCCAAAAGTCGGTCTGAGATTAAATGGGAAAAACAGCAAGTATAGAGCATATGGTCTAGATTCTTAGACGCTCATCTACATAGAATACCCTACCATGATACACTGCCCTGGCCCAATTTAGAACATGGAACGTACAGATTTTGAAAGGGGAGTAAATTATGCTTTTGGTGCAGATTTGTGCTATCCGATTCTTCTCATGCTTTCCTTTTTTCCTTTTCCTTAATTTCTTTTTTGGAAACTTTTAATTTTATTATGATAACTGTTAGGTAATAATGCAAATACCACCTCTAAATGATAAAGGTCTTACAGTTGAACCCTTGAGCTTCGCCATTGCATTTCCAAACTTATAAAATCATTGTAATTAAACCCTACCATTTTGGCCAATTTGAGCAGCTTAGTGGTTAAGACATCACTACTTCCCCTAAGAAGATTAAGGTTTGAATCTACACCCTGTATTTGTGATGTAATATCACAAAGAAAAAGATGACTCTGTTAATGGAAATTTGAAAAATGCACATACACACTTGAAACTACAAATGTTTTTACAATTAAACCCTACAACTTCTAATTTAGCCATTGTACTCTACTCCCCCAATTTTAAGTTGAAGAAAATTTGAAAACAATAGTTATCTAAGGAGTCCCTTGGGGGACATTTAATAAAATTAGAACGATAATATTAACTAAGAAAAAATTATTTTAAATTCAATGACTAAAGTATTAGCTATGAGAAGACAATTGATGATTGGAGAACATAAATGATAATTTTCAATTTTATTGCATTTAATTCTAAACTTGAATATAAGTGTGTGAAATTTATATCTCATCAAAACCAAATTAGAAATTTTGCTATCGACCCATAAATGGCACATAGTCCAACCATTAAAACACTAAAAATCAAGCCACACATATGTAAGTACTCAAACCCGAAAATATTATGTTCAAGTGTTAGTGTTTCCTTTTGTATATTTCATACCATCAATTAAATTTTTGTTTTATACCAAGACAAACATAAATAGGTAGAGATTTGGTAATATGCTAATGTAATGAATTAAAATCTTTTGGCATCATAGCCGTGCAGTTGGATATCGTTTTGGACCACATCTTGGGGACACTGTTCCTGTGCTTATTAATTATTGCACAAGTGCTTCTGAAAGTGATGAAGAGCTTCGTGAGTACAGTTTACAGGTACTTTATCTTCTCACTTTTGTTGGTTAAGTTTATAAAGCTTACACCCAATGTCAGTTTTTTGGACAATCGTATTTTGATGCATCTCTTATATTGCAAAAGTGAAATATTGATTGCAGGCTCTAGAAAGTTTTCTTCTAAGGTGCCCAAGGGATATTTCATCCTATTGTGATGCAATTCTTCATCTTACCTTGGAGTATTTGAGTTACGATCCAAATTTCACTGATAATATGGAAGAAGATACTGATGATGAGAGTCACGAAGAAGAGGAAGAGGAGTAATATATCCTTTTTGAATTTTTAAAATTCTATTAGTGTACATATTCTTCATTTGTGGCGGAGTTACAAATTTGATGTATTACTGTTACTATCTTGCAGTGAAAGTGCCAATGAATATACAGATGATGAAGATCTCAGCTGGAAAGTCCGACGTGCAGCTGCCAAGTGCTTATCAGCACTAATTGTATCTCGGCCAGAGATGCTTTCAAGACTATATGAGGAGGTACTTTCTTTAACTTTTTGTTGATTGGTACCTTCCTTGTGGAGGCGAAATTCTGTGTCTTTCTCATCCTATTTAATTTGATATTTTTTAAGTCATCTTTAATTGACCTATAACTATGAAGTTAGTTTTGAACTTTGAACCGACTGTAGTTTCCTTGATCTAATGTTTAGAATAGTAATTTGTTTCTTGAAAGTTTTATGTTGAGATTTGCTTGTTACTGTCTCCATATGTTTCAACTCATTCTCATATTGGCAGGCTTGTCCAAAACTGATTGATAGATTTAAAGAGAGGGAAGAAAATGTCAAGGTAGCAGGCGTATCCGAGTTCAGATTTGAACACTCACTTGCATTGCACCTTTAATGGATGTTTATTGTACTGCAGATGGATGTATTTAGTACTTTTATTGAACTGTTGCGCCAGACTGGAAATGTAACAAAAGGACAAGTTGACATCAATGAACTGAGGCAAGTTCTTTTTTGCTTTAGAGTTCTTTGGTTCACTTGCACCTTGGCTTGGATGTGGGTTAACTTTTTTACTTGTCTATAATGGTTTGATATTTGGTGAGAAATCATACTTTCACTAAGCAAACATAGTTTGAATTTGATCATTTTCTAAAATTTCATAGCATCAATGAAATTGTTTCCTATAAAAGAACTTTCGTACAACAAATGAAATGATATACTAATGAAACAAAGAAAGGGCCCAGAACAAAAGGAGCCGAAAGAAAAAATTGCAAAGGCAAAAGGTGGAAAAATATTAAAAAAAGGCTCTAATTGTATAGGTGAAAATGCAATAACTCATACAAAGTTGTCAATGAAAGCCATCTCGGGTTCCATGAAAATGCTCTCACTTGCCCTTATTTTTTCTTTAAACTTTCTTAATGAAAGTTTGGTTTTTCATTGAAAAGAAGTTAAATGATGATTTTCTTTCTTCCATTACATAACATGGTCCTTGATTATTTTTTTAATTAATAAAAAATCTGTGTTGGCAATTATATGCAGTCCTAGGTGGTTGTTAAATCAAGAAGTGCCAAAGATTGTGAAATCTATAAATAGGCAGCTACGAGAGAAATCTATCAAGACAAAGGTAAAGAAATTGTTGGTGGCAATTTTGGATTTAGTATGGTCCATTTAACTTCTATGTTCTAATATCCTGTAGGTTGGTGCATTTTCCGTCTTGAAAGAGCTTGTGGTTGTCTTACCCGATTGTCTTGCTGATCACATAGGATCTCTCATTCCAGGAATTGAAAAAGCATTAAGTGTATGCACTATCATCTTCTGGTGCTTTACAAATAAGTTCAAGCAATTGAATTCATCTCCATTGTGATGCTATTGTACTCTCTTCCCTTATTCTATCTTGGCTTTTCTTTCTGAACTTTGCAGGAAAAATCATCTACCTCAAATTTGAAGATAGAAGCTCTTATTTTCACGAGATTGGTGTTGGCTTCAAATTCTCCTTCGGTTTTTCATCCATATATCAAGGTAACAAGAAAAGGAGTTACGCTAAAATACATTGTTTTGTAGCATATTGAAATTTGTTACTCTTTTCTCTACTTAAACTTGCATTATTTTGTGTGAAACTGTCCATGGTTTGCTAGCAAAGGTCCCTTTTTTTGTTATTAAAAGATCAGACATTATCTTTTTTTTTTTTTTTTCTGATGAAAAATAATTTCATTGATGGTACAGAATTACCAAAGGAGATCCCAATCCAATTACAGGCATTAGTTGTAATGAAAATAAGTTACGGGGTTGTAGGGGTTATCAGTTGTTATGGGGAGTCCTTTTTGCTATGAAGTAATTGGGCTCCGCTTGGAAGGTTAATTTGATAAGATAGCGATCAATTTTGGACCCAATGGTTGAAAGAGTTAACATACGGATGGAAGACAGCCCTTCACAACAAGCCATCAACCTTTCTTCACCAACTGTTGGAGGGACATTCTTTCAAGAAAGACAGAGAAACTCTTTGGGTTCAGTTTGTACGGGCATTTCTTTAGAGCTTATGGTTGGAAAGGAAAAATAGGGTCTTCAAGGATAAAGCTCTTCCTTTTGACATCTTTTTTGATAGAGTTATCTTTCTAGCTCTTGGGTGGTGTAAATGTTTCCACCCCTTTAATAGTTACTTTCTAAATGATCTTATTACAAGTTGGAAAACTTTCTTGTAATTGCCTTTATGGCCTTTTGTATATTTCATACCATCAATGAAATATTGTTTCTCATGAAAAAGAAAATAAAAGAGTTAACATATGGATGTCAAGGAGGAAAATTGACTCTGGTTCATTTAGTGTTCTGTAAAGGTCACATAGAATATGTGGGGCTGCGACAACTTTTTAGTGGACGACAAGCGCAAGCACACGAAGAAGCTAAGTATGTTGGCTGGTGGGACGGGGATCACGCCCATGTATCAAGTGGTGCAAGCGATTTTGAGGACTCAGAGGACGAGACAGAGATGTTTGGTGTACGCTAACAGGACGGAGGATGATATTTTGCTGAGGGAGGAGTTGGACGATTGGGCGAAGAGTGATAAGAGGTTTAAAGTGTGGTTTGCTGTGGAATAAAGTGTTAGAGAAGGGTAGGAGTTCTATGTGGGTGTTGTATCGGAGAGTATCACGAGGGAGCATCTTTCGGAAGCTTTGGTAGATACTTTAGCGTTGGCGTGCGGACCTCTGCCGATATAGTTTGCCATGCAACCTAACTTGGAGAAGATGAACTATGGCACCAAGAGCTCGTTGCTTGTTTTTTAGAATAACTAGCTATCATTGTTTGTTAACCTATCCTAGATTTTAGGGTAACGAAGCAGGAGTGCATAAACGGAATATCATTGTTTGTTTAACCTACCCATACTGTTTTAAGGTTTCTTTAATCCTTTAAGCTTAGTTGCAGTGTAAAATATGCTTACTTTTCTCGTGATTTCTATGTAAATTATTTGTCTTCTTGGAAAATATATTAGTGTTTGAAAAAATTTAACATATCAATAATATATTTGATATTTGTATCCTCCTAAAAAAAAAAGAAAAAGAAAGAAAAGCCTACGTACTATCTTTTTACGTCTCTCTTTTCCTCCCACATCTTTTTGTTTTCTCAAGTAATTATCATAGGGAGGAACTTGTGATGACTTTTTTCTTTCTTTCATTTTGAGAAAGCTATTTTTTATTTTAATGAGAAATGGAAAACAGTTGTATTGCAAGCTCAGCTTTCAATAAAAAAAATCATCAATAAAAAATTCAATAGATTCTTCATTTCTTTTTTGTCTTTACTTCAATCGATGATTTTTTCCCCTGGGTGTGGAGACCATTTTTTCCGCCCCCCTCCCTACTTGGCTTCTTTTGAAAAGGTACCGAGCTATCATTGAGATTAGGGGTGCACACCAAAACTAATGAAATCGACAAAACCAACAAAACCGAGTCGAACCGAACCGAACCGAATTTTTGGTTTTAATCAGATTATTTTGGAAGGAGACGCAGTGGAGATGAGTTATAGCTAGCATTTATGGGGTAGATCCTCACGGTTGGCTGCCTAGAGATCCAAAAGGAAAAGCTAGAGGAAGGCCTTGGTTCAACATTGCCAAGATGTTCTCTTTCTTTCACAAAGGGATGTCTTTCAAAGTAGGCCAAGGTGGAAGAGTAAGGTTTTGGCTTGACAAGTGGAATTGAGATACGGTTATTGTGCAGGATTTTTGGATTTGTTGCCATCTCCCTTAAGCAAGATGCTTCGATTGAAGACTGCTGGAGTATAGAACAGAATGTGTTGGACAATCTGCTGGAGTATGGAACAGAATGTGTGGGACTTGGGTTTCGGGGGGTTTCGAAAGGGAATTTGATAGTTGGGTGAGGTTGGTCCAAAGATTTGAGTCTTGTACTATGGGGAGGGCACAAATACTGTAGTTTGGCCTTTGGAGGCAAGTGGTCTTTTCACGACAAAATCCGCTTTCATAAAATTAGTGGAAACCTCTCCTAAGCTTAGACCCCCTTGATAAAGTTTATTTGAGGGACCCAATTCCAAACAAGGTGAAGGTGTTTCTTTGGTCTCTTGCCCATAGATCTCTGAATACTCATGAAAGGTTTCAAAGGAAGTTCTCCAAGTGGTCTTTATCCCTGTCTTGCTGCTGTCTTTGTTTGGGGGAGGAGAGCTCTTAAACGACTTGTTTCTTCATTGCCCTTATGCTGTAAAGGGCTGACAGAGTTTGTTTGTTTGCTTCAGTTTATAAGTTTGCGTGCCCAGAAATGTCGATGATTGGATGTTAGAATGATTTTACGGGTGGAATTTCAAAGGAAAAGCTAAAAGTTTTGTGGAAGTGTGCTTTCAAACTTTATTATGGAGTATTTGGTTAGAAAGGAACTTCCGTTCTTTCGAAGATAAGACTAAGTCTTGGGATTCTTTTCCTAATAGTGTACAGTTGTCTTGTTAGCCTCGTGGTGGTGCCATAGGAATACAAAATTCATTTGTAATTACAGCCACTCTATAATTTTTTTTTTTGTTTTTTTTCTGAACAAGATACGAATTTTTCATTGATAAACAAAAAGGAACAAAATTGTTCAAAGATACAAACTCCTTTTAGAGTGAGAGAAAATAAAAGAAGCAAGATCGGAGAACGTTTCTCTGTTAGTTTTTTGGAAGCACTCCTTGACCCCTGTCCTTAGGTTGTCTTTTGTCTTTTTCCCTTAATGACTCGTTTCTTATCTAAAAAAATGATGTTTCGGAGAATGCATTCTCTCGTGTCTTAGGCTTGAATTGGTTTGTTCGTTTTTGGCGCAGAGCAAGAAGATTTGAATGTGGTTATGTTCCTTTTTACCACTTGAATGTGGAGGTGCCTTTGGCAGATTTTTAGCTTAACCTATCTGCAGAGACCAAGTATTTGCTAGATGACGGAGGGAAGTTAACCCCTTTTCAGGGGAGGGTCTTCTTCTTGGTAGACTTCTTTGCAATTTCGGTGCTTGTCTGGTTGGAAAGAGTGAGGAGAATGTTTAAGGGGATAAATAGTTTATAGGAGGACATTTGGATTTCAGCACATTATAAATGCTTCTCTAGTTCTCTTTGAGCTTTGAACTAAAATTTATTTCGTAATTATCCCTGGTTTTTTGTTACCAAAAGTTGGTAATTATCCAAGAGAAGCCTCAACTGGCAGCAAGTGTCTAGTTGACGACTTGACGTTCTTTGTGAAAAAACGTTCTGCAGATTCTGGTGTGGTTATTCCATTTTCTTGAAGTGCTTAGATAGATTAGAGGATAACAATTATTATTCTGTTCCTTCTAGGAAAGAAAAAGATGAACCACCATGACGTTATGTAGATGTAGTTGTTCTATAGTTGGGCGGGGTGTCGATGAAATTTGATGAATGTTAAATATGGAAATGGATTTTCTCATTCTGTAAGTGATTGATTGGATGTGGTTACTGCATAACTTGATCTTTGTGTTGATATAGGATCTTTCTTGTCCTGTTTTGTCTGCTGTTGGAGAGCGTTATTACAAGGTTACCGCTGAAGCATTGAGGGTATGTGGAGAACTTGTTCGGGTTGTTCGTCCTGGTATTGAGGTGAGTTCAAGTTTCCTTTTAAACGCATAATTTTATGAAGCGAGTTCAAGTTTCCTTTTAAACGTATAATTTTATGAAGTGAGTTCAAGTTTCCTTTTAAATGTAGAAGTTTAGTTCCTTGGGCTAGTTTGATAATACATTCTTTTTCATATTTTTCAAAATACAAGTTTTCCTTTTTACTAAGAATGTCTGATATCTGTTTTTTATTTATAAAAGATTCTTTGCTAATCTAAGCCATATTTGAAACCAGAAACATTACGCCCCTCCAAAAACCAAGGGTTTTTTAGGTCCATGTGAGCTTATGTTTTTGGTTTTCCTTTTTTGTTTACTTATAGAATGTTTTCTATTTTAGGGTCTCCATTTAATCATGCGGTTTACTAATGATCTTTTTTGTTTCATAATTCATAGTCTATTTTTAAGAATGTACATATAATTTTATTTTTACAATTTGTTACGATTTCAAAATTATTTTTAAATAAGTGATTTTAACAAAGAAAAGGTTTTTAAATCTGTAATTTTGACAAAGCAGATAAAAAAAATCAAAAGAGACCTTAGCTTTCTGAAATTTGGAGATGATTTAAGAAATGTTTCAAAATGTTAAAAATATAAATCAGATATTCCTACTAAACGAGCTTATTTTTTAGAAATAGAAAATGAAGAATAACATGGTTACTCAACGAGCTTCCAGTATTTGGTTATTTTTTTAATCTTAGTTGGAACATCTCTTTCTTTTCTCAGGGGCATGGTTTTGACTTCAAAGAATACGTGCATCCTATATATAATGCTATAATGTCACGCCTGACTAATCAAGATCAAGATCAGGTCAGAGGAACTTCCAAGGGAAAACAGCATTTTACTGTTCATTTCATCTGACTATTGCTAATTTTTAAATTTGACCTTGAAGTTTTTGTTTGCAACATTAGGTCCTTGAAGTACTGGAGAATTAATTGGAATGTTTTGTTTTTCTGTTAGAAACAACGAAGGCTTTAATTTTTAGACCTTATAGTTTTACTTTAGAAATTGACTCCTTGAAGCGTTGAAAAATGATTGGCATCTTCATTATGCTTCCTACAAAGGATGCACCCACAGCCCATTGGATTTAATAACACAAATTAGGTTATATCATCAGTAAGAGACCTCTGGAATAGAACTTTCTTCAGGTACTCGAGACCCATATTCCTGGTTTGAACTTCCAATTATTTTTGTTGGGGTTTCATATCGTTATTTCTTCTTTGGTTAGAGAACACGAACCTTTCATTAAATAGTGAAAGTACATAAGTTTCAAAGAAACCACATTGGTGCTTACAACATTATACAATGAAAATACCAAACTCCCCTTAATACAATTCTCTCTACCATTTTATTTAATTAAAGAACCCAATTGTAGCCTCCAATAGGCAGTCGAGTTGGCAAGGGCTTAGGGTCTCTTGGTCATATTGACTTAGAGGTCCCAGGTCCGAACCTTCTGGTGAGCTTAATACCAAAAATCCTTGATGTCTCTCGGGTCCAGGCCTTGAGGTGGG
>NW_019104496.1:3141827-3152817 GCF_001995035.1 Momordica charantia
TACCTTGGATTGTATTTAGATGTGTTCTTCCTTCCTTCTCGGTTCGTAGTGGTGCATGCTTTGCAGAGGTGTTTTGGAGGATCTTGAATATATTCTATGGTTTTGTCAATTTGCACGTGATATTTGGGTTCTTTTTTTCAGTGCTTTGGGGTGTATTTGGCTCGTAACGATGATTGTCGGGGGATGATGAAGGAGGCCCCCACGGATAGGGCAAGTTTTTTGTAGCAAGTGCTTTTCTTTGCTTCTTTGTGGAAAATTTGGTTGGAGAGAAACAATAGAATTTTTACAGGGGGAGGGGGAGAGATCCAGTATGTTTGTTAGCTTGTTAGATTTAATTCTCCCTTTCGGGTTGATTTCTAAGAGTTTTTGTAATTTTCAACGAAGTGGTATTCTTTTGAACGAGAGTCTCTTTCTCTAAAGGGCGTACTTTGGTTGGGCTGTTTTTTGTATGCCCTTGTATATTTTTCTTCATTTCTCGAAAGCTCAGTTTCTTATAAAAACAAAAAAACAAGGATAGAGGAATTGACTGATTGATTGTTTCTTTTCACTTTGCTTGGTATGCATATGATGATAGGATCGTTACGTTGAGTTTATTATTGCTGTATTTTTTCCTTGCCTGATCAACTGACTATTAAGAGTTAAATCCCTTTTTTGCCCTTTCCTACTACATACATTTATGATAGGTGGCCTAACACTCTATGTCCAAGGACCATCATAAGATTGATATTTTGAATCTTTAGCCATGTAGGTGGTGCTTTCCAAATAGAATATTGGGATGTTTGGTTTTGTTTGGCATGACATCCTCCTGCTTGTTTGACCATCTTATTGCAATAATTACAATGGTGGAGTTGGTGGCCTAACACTCTATGTCCAAGGACCATCATAAGATTGATATTTTGAATCTTTAGCCATGTAGGTGGTGCTTTCCAAATAGAATATTGGGATGTTTGGTTTTGTTTGGCATGACATCCTCCTGCTTGTTTGACCATCTTATTGCAATAATTACAATGGTGGAGTTGGTGGCCTAACACTCTATGTCCAAGGACCATCATAAGATTGATATTTTGAATCTTTAGCCATGTAGGTGGTGCTTTCCAAATAGAATATTGGGATGTTTGGTTTTGTTTGGCATGACATCCTCCTGCTTGTTTGACCATCTTATTGCAATAATTACAATGGTGGAGTTGTTTGTTCTTCTTGGACCAATAGTTTTCATCAACATGGGTTTTTTTTTTCAAAATTTTTTATTTACCATTAATATTATTATTTACAGAATTTGCAAGAAAGAAATGTTTCTTGACGCTCCTTTCCCCTTGCTCTTCTAATCTTCCATTTTCCTTTCTATCATTGTTTGCAACAAATTTCTTATCTTTAAACTTGGCATTTGAAGGCCACCCTCGATCTGCTCTCAGTTGGGAATATATATATATATATATATATATATATATATATATATATTTTGAGTTGTTTGGTGTTTTTTTTTTGATAAGAAAGTGCACCTTCATTGAGATAAATGAAAAACAACTACAAAAAGAGGGCACATAAAAGAACAGCCCAGCAACAGGAAACACCTAAAGAAATGGGCTCCAATCCAAAAGAATGATACCTAACTGATAATTACAAAAAACTTTAGTGACCAATCCCCGTAGAGAAGTGTTAAATCTAATGAGGTCCCACACATAATCCACAGATCTCTCCGCTCCCCTAAAAATTCTATTATTTCTCTCCTACCAAATACCCAAAGAGTAGCCAGAAAACACGCTTGCCAAAGAAAACGCCCTTTGTCATGAAACGGGGGGAATAACAACACTTCCTCCATCATCGCCCTACAATCTCTGGAACAGGCCTAAACAATCCCAAAACATCTAAAGAAACAAAGCCATAACTCCTGCGCGAACTGAAAAGACCACAACAAATGCTCAAGATCCTCCGAAGCATTCTTATACAGAGCACACCACTGCGGGCCCAAACAAAGGGAGGACATCCTCTGGATCCGATCCAATGTATTAACTCTTCCAAGTAAGACTTGCCACCTAAAGAACTTAATCTTCTTAGAAATTTTAATCTTCCAAAGCGAGGTGAACCAAGGGGTCAACAGGGATGGAGAAGAAGAAGAGGACGAGGAGGAGTTCAGGACATGTAAAAAAGAACTACAAGAAAAACCTTTTGAAGGATTGGGGTCAACACCCTCACATCTTCCCTCCCAACAAATAAGGAAACTCTAGACAGCAGTTCCAGTAAATCGGAAACCTCTGATGATTCCCGATCAGTCAAGGAACGGGTGAGCCTCAAAGAGATGGACAAACCCTCTTCGCCAGAACTTAAACCTCGGCCACTGAAAAGAGTTTCTTATCAGATAGAAAGTAGATCTGAGGGAAAGCAAGACACAAGGGTTTGTCGCCTATCCAAGTATCCTCCCAAAAGTACGTATTAAGACCTTCCCCCACAGAGACACGTAAAGAATGAGAGAAAACAGGGAAACCCAAAGCTTTGAGTTGTTTGGTGTTAGTTTGGCCTTAAATAGTGAGTGCCCCTCTATGGTGGGGGAGGCGGGAGGGGGCCCCTGTGCATCTGCCCTTTTGTGATAAGGGTTAGTTTTTGTGGTTGCTGGTGTTTTGTGGTTTTGTACGGCCTTTGGATTAAAAGAAATAATTGAATTTTTAGAGACTTTAGGGAGAGGTATGGTCTCTTGCTAGATTTTATGCTTCTCTTTAGACGTTGATCTCATATGAGTGTTGTTTTTTTTTATGAGAAACACTTCATTGGAAGGAACAAAAGAACAAGAACAGCCTAAGGACAGTGGCCAAGACAGCCCCTTCCAAAAAGGAAGCTAATCACAAAAAAGCTCTCCAATTTTTCTCTCATATGAAAAAAGCTCTCATATGAGTGTTGTTATTGTTAGGTTTTATTATCTTGGATGGGAGTTATTTTCTTATATTTCAGTTAGTGTTGATTGGCTTCTTTTTTTCTTTCTTTCTTCTTCCTTTTTTTTTTCTTTTGTACTCCCTTTGTGTTCTTTCATGTTTTTCGATGCTTGGTTTTCTATAAAAAGAGTGGTTGGATCACAAGACTCTCCTATAGCTGGGATCTTGAACTAAATTTTATTAGAACACAAATAAAAATTTCCATTATCTTCGATGTGGAAAAATCTTCACCAACTTGTCTAATTTTATTTACAATGCTTATCACTCTAGTTGAGTGCGAGGGTTTTTTTTTTTTTTTTTTTTTTTAAATGAAAAATATATATTTCAATGAAATATACAAAAGGGGAAGAACCCAAGAAGGGAGGGGTACATAAAGGCCCTCTATCAAGTTTGAATCATTAATTTTAGAATCTAGAACAGCAGAACTTTTATTTAGCCTTTGGCTTCGGTCAAATTTCTTCTTCTAATTTGTACTAAGCTTCCTTTTCTGTTTTATAATCAATGATATCTTTGCCAAAAAAAGACCAGACAAAGTGGCATGTAAATATACAAAGCCTTGGGCTTCTTTTTATCTTCTTCTCCCATGCTGTCTTATGTGATAGATTTAATGTTGGTTTTGCTTGCTCCTAATGGTATGTAATGCCAAGTGGTACGAGATAGGATTGTATTTTGACCACCAAAAATTGATAATTTTCAACAATAAATTATGGAAGATTGGAAATACCAAAATAAGACGACCCTAAAAAAAACACAACCCTTCAAATATAACAACACTTTGATTCCACTGTACAAGGAAGAGAATGATAAAGATATTGTAAAAATCTCAACTTCTTTGATGAGGTTTTTTTGAAAGGTAGAATTCCATGTTTGTTGGAGGAGAAAAAAAATAAAAATACGAGAGAACAAGATCTAAAAAGAGAAAGACAAGTTCCTATTGATAATGGAAAAATCACGTTGAAGCTCATACTTGTATAAGGACCACAATGAATCCTATTTAAGAATTAAGATCTATCATCTTACAATTCAAAACCTATCGAAGCAACTCTAGCTGATGATGTTTAAAATGGAGAATCTAAAAGGTACAAACATAAATAAAATAAAAGAAGAAACTGAATTAAATCAACTTTAATTAAATAAAAAACTTATAAACCTAAATTGATGTTTAATCTTTTCACTTATGTGAGCTTCGCACAAGAGATGGCCCTGCCAATCCCAGGGTCGTTAACTTTTAGTGGTTTGATCATTTCATCAAAAGTACTTAACTTGAATGCATGGCATGCATGCTAATTTTGTAACTTTCGCTATCTTATTTCTGTGAGTGAACCATGTTTTTGTTATTCTTGCAGTGGAGGAGATTGCAGCCTCAAATTCAAGAATCTTATGAATGAAATTTCTAAATCTTTGACACTCTCAGAGAAATACTATTCTATCAGAAATGAGTGAAAGAAGATGGAATCACGAGGCATCATTGTGTAATATTGAAGTCTCTCAAGTAACAAGGAAGATTATGTTGTCATTTTGGTCTCTGCAGCATAAGCCTTCTTCGGTAAGATGAGACAAGGTATCATCGATTTAAAAATGATAGTGGAAGAGCTTGTAGTCACATGGACACATTCGGTAGGTTTGGAGGTCTGGAAAGTAACCATCGAACATAGAAAGGGAGGGAAACGTGCATGATATTGTTTTATGCAATATTACTTTTTTTTTCTTCTCTCTCTGTTGTATCCTGTCATTCGTTCAGAGTCTGGTTATCTCATGTGGCCATATAATCATATGTCAACAGACCTTCCAATAAGAAGAAAAGGAAACTTTACTTCCTTCAAGGGTGGGGGGAAAAATGAAAGAAAACATCTCTTCTTGATTGGTTCGGTCGGATTGGATTGGATACATAATTTGGTTTTGTGATATAGGTAGAAAAAAAGTTGATGACTGTTGTAGTTAGATGACAGACATGATGATGATGGATGCTGTTGATGCGATGTGATTGATAATTTTGTTATTTAACTCTGGTGTGATTACAAAATTATAATAGGAAAAAGAAGTGAATTTTCAGGTGACTCATGTTCTCTTACCCCCTCAGGCCTCATGATCTTTGGTCTGGGTTCAAGTACAGAATCGATTTACAAGAAAACTGTACACAGGTGATCATGCCATTTGCAATAACAACAATAAATGGGTTCTGCAGTATCTTATTTGAACTTTGGTAAAGAGATTATCTATTTCATGTTCTTGTCCAAGTCAAAAATAGTTAATTGGTTCCTCGAGGAAAGCCAGGTTATTATCATGTACCAACTTCATTGAAGAAAATTCTCATATTAATATATCACTCTTTGACAGGTCAGCGATGGGGTTTGCAAATTACAGGTGACCAAACACCAATATTCTCTGATGGTTGTGGAAATGGACTGTAATTTGACTCACATCTCTCATATTTGGAGTAGAATTAAGAACTCTATCGTCCTTTTTACCATAGAAAAGGTTAAAAAACCCCATAGTGCTTGAATTAGAGCCAATTTCTTTCCATCCACATAAAAGGCATGAATTTCCAATGGCTATAACTTATAGTGGAGGTAGATATTATCAAAACCAGGAGTATGTAGATGGATCAGGGTGTTGTTTTTTAGACTGTCTAGGCTTTTATTTGCTTTGGTTTGGGGATGGGAGGGGCCATGCCATGCCAATCTTTTCTGCAAGCAATATGATGTCTGTTTTGGCAAAAGGTGTTTGAGGAAAGTGCCTAGCCCCAGCGCGGGGAGCCAAACTCCGACATCAAAACATGTTTGAGACATGTCTCCTTGCATAAAGTTATATGATTGACAACTAAAAAGCTTAGTACATATTTCTTTGCAGTGATTCTACTGCATAACTCTCTCTCTATGGAAATCCCTTTTTTTTTTCTTTCCCTTTTTGACTTCAGTGTTATAGCGATTTCATAATGTCCCTTGTGCATGCATCACATCACATTGCTTAGATCTCTTTGGGCCCCCCCTTTCTTTTTTCTCTCTAGCAAGAAAGCACCAATCCACCACTTAGAAGATATTCCTTTTCTGTCAATTCATATTATTATTATTTTTTAATGAAGTCTATGCATTCTCCCCCAAAAATTAAGGAATGAAGTTGATGTGCATTTGTAGGAATGAGATGGAGAATGCATTGAATCTTGTCAATGGACCTTTGCCTAATATATATCTTTTTGTAAATATCCTTGCCAACTTCCGTAAAAAGTTTGCACCTTCCTTTTAACCTTTTTCCAATTCAATACTTCATTTTCAGTCTTTTGACAAGGGAAAGAAAAATATGGATTATTCTTGTAGTGGAATATGAAATGGTGCTACCCTTTGTAAAGAAAGTTTCTATAGCTTTTGGATAAAGGCTATTTGTTTTATCTAGTAAATCAATTATTTGATATATAAAAGTGAAATTTAAACCCTTTGGGAAGTAAGAGGGTTTTATAGTCCAACCTCTCCTAGAAAGAATGATCCTCTTTTCAATGGATGGAATGCAACTTTTGACATTCATTTGAGGATAATATATAGGATTTCTACTTATAATATTATTTTGTTTCTTCTCTACACAACACTAAGTACATATATCAGCAAACCCTAAACCCTAAATTCTAAACACATATATCAGGTAGATTACTTATATTCCTTCTATTGACTCCCCTAGGTTATATTGATTTTTTCATCTAAAAAAGGTGAAAAAATGGTGAAAGATCATTTAATCAAGGTACATATTCGTCGATATTGGTCTTTGAAGAATTGAAATTATAACTGTGATAGTCTTCTCCATGGTGGGGATTTTCGTCATGGTGTTGCTTCTGTGAGAGGGATGGATGTTCATCGAACCATGTTGACCAGAAGAGATAGTTAAGAAAATTTAGGAAGCTGAGTATGGCCAACAGCCAGTAGAAGAGATCAAGTCTGTCTTTGTTTAGGTTATTGTCATGGAGCCAACCTCCATTGGAGGATGTTGCTGTGATCTTATTCACCATTGACACTAACAGTGAGCTCAGGTAGAATCCAAAAGAGTATGAACAGTATGTAATGGCTGTTAAAAATGCTTGCATTCCTTTTGATGATTGCTTGTAGAAGAACTCGATGAGCCCAACTGCTGTGAACATCTCCGATAACCCGAAAATGAGGAATTGCGGGGTGATCCAGAAGATCGATACCGTTTGGTTCAAATTCAGAGCTGAATCTCTCCTCTTTTTCTCCATTATGGCTGCTGAAACCATCGAAAATGTCGATAGGAAGAGGCCAAAGCCGATGCGTTTTAGGGGAGAGATTCCGGAGGTGTGGCCAGTGAATTTTCTTGCAAATGGGACGAAGAAAGTGTCGTATAAAGGGACGATGAAGATGAGCATAATGTAAGGAATGGCTTGAAGTGAAGCTGGAGGAATGTGGAAGGATTTGGTTAGTTCAGTGTTCATCAAACTCCCTTGCTGGACTGAAAATGTTTGGAGCTGAGCCAATATAGTGTTGAATATAATTGTGCAAGCAAATATTGGGACAACTGAAATTAAAATCTTCACTTGCTCAACTTGAGTGGGAGTGCACAATCTCCATGGGCTCTCCTTTGTTTCCCCATCTTGGCTTTTGATACAAGCCTTGTCCAGGAACCTGAAATTCAATCCAAATTTTAGTACCAACTTCAACATCCTATCATATTAAGGAAACTTCATTTCATTAAGATCACTGATGCCGGTTGATAACTATTTTATTTTTAAAAGTTAAGTTTACAAAAACTTGTTTTTATTTTAAAATTTTGGTCAAGAATTCAAATGTATGATGAAGAAAGCTGAAAAACATACCAACGAAATTGTGAGAAAACAAACATAATTTTTAAAAAGAGGAAATTAAAAACAGAATCGTTATCGGAGGGAGCTAATGATGTCCATATTTACAATTGGAATCGAACTAGACTTGCCTGAACTTTTGAGTGGGAATAAGGTTGGCAGAATCAGAGGATAAAGCAACTTTATGATCAACATTGTTTTGGCTTCCATGAAGCATATGAGGATTGGAAGGACAAACTTGCTTTCTCTTCAAAAGAGCAGCAACAAAAACCTGAACATGTATTTGTTTTTACAGTAATTAATTGGATTAGTATGAGAGAGAGAGAGAGAAAGAAAGAAGTTTGAATGAACTTTTTCAGGACAATATGACTCAGCAGACAGCACTAACTTTTATGTCTTTTCAATTCAAATATATATCCATTCAATCCATACATAGATGTCACTCCTTTTTAATCCAAACATAACAAACATCCCAAACAGTACTTTCCCAACAGTCTTCCCACTACAACCTTAAAAAAAAAAAAAAAATACTCTCAAATTTTCATTGAAAATCTATTTTAAAACCCTCAACTGGTTCTACTCTTACAATTCTTTTTTAACATCAAAGTGGCCTGTTTAGGCCTTTTTTTGGTATATAAATTTTATTTAGCAGGAATCTTACATATGATCAAATGGCGGTTTAAACTTCTGGGTCTTAAGAACACAACACAAAAAAATAGACGAGAAGATCTAAAAACATACTTTTACGTAAAATCAAAGACAAAGAACACAACGACACAAAAGTATAAGAGTTAAAATAGAACATCTGAAAGTATACAAAATGAAATTGGGTTTAGACTGAGATAATAACTACAAGAAAGCAAAAAAAACAAAAAAACAAAAGAAAGTAAGAAAAGAAAGCTTTGTGAAGGGTAATTTCTCTCCCAACTGTGCACAACACAACACAACACAAGGTAAAAATTGCAAAGAAAGAAGGTAAAAAGAGAAGAAAAACCACCTGAAGAATAGGGGTGAAAATGGGTCCTTGAGGAGGTTTATTCCTGTAGTAAAAAATCCCCCCAACCAAAGAGATCAATCCCATGGCCATAACAGCAGCTGAGACTCCAAATCCAACATCCATCCCAGAATGAGTTTGGATCCACACCACAAGAGTGAGGGCAATGAGCTCTCCCACAGAGAAGGCAAAATATGCAGCATTGAAATAAGTTGACAACTTTTTTGAGTGCTTTGGGTTATTTTGTGGGCTAAATTGGTCAGCCCCATGAGCTATCATGTTGGGTTTCACACACCCACTCCCTAAGGCCACCAAATACAGTGCCACAAAGAATATCAATGCCTTTAACCCTTTGGCTTCCTCACAATTCTCCCCATCTTCACTTAGCATATTGCATTGTGGTGGCTTTAGTTGGGGCAGATGAGCTTGAACTGACAGTAATATGAATCCCTGCCACAATAATTTCATTTCTTTCACTTTTAGCATTTCGGTTTTGCTCTCTCTCTCTCTTCAAAGTGGTAGAGAGAGAGAATGTTACAAGATAATGATTTATCATGTGATCTATGCATGCACATGCAAAAAACTTGTCTTTTCTTGAGGTTTTAGATGTATGTATGTATATGATAATCTCAACACTGAACTCAAGAGCTTAAACTGGTGGGTTACGAAAGTGAATATCAATATTTATAGATCTGTTGGTCTGAAAGCATGTTAAACCACGAAGTTAATATTTTTAACATTACAGTGGTTTGATCATAAGATCTCTAGCTAGATTCGATACATAATGTTTACTTATAAATCATATTATGTTTGAGAAAAACAGATGACTTGGGTCTCTTTGTGTTAAAAATAATACCTTTTTATCTCATACCGAAAAGAAAGTGGAGGTGATCATTCATTGAACTTGTTGATTATATATAAACATGAAATGAATGATAGATTGATGGGTGTATCTTTGTTGAATGATTTTTAAGAGACTGAGATTAGTGAAAAGAAGTGGATTTTGATCATAAAGAAAAATAAGAAATTATGGGGAAATGAAATGATGGGAACTTACAGAAAGTTCAACAAAGCCAAAGACGAGCATGGTCCAAAAACTGCCAAGATAAGAATCTGAAAGGAAACCACCAACAAGAGCCAAAAGGAACACTGTCCCAACAAAGTTTGTGACCACGTTTGCTGATTTTGACAGTGAAAAGTGCATCTCATTTATCGCATATGTTATCAGATTGTTCCCGACTGCAGCGATCGCCATTATCTCAAATGCTTGCAGTCCTGCACGATTTGAAAAATATTACATCATAAATATAGAGCAAGAATTTCGAGCATACGAACTCGCGAAAAAAGTAGAGATCAAGCAGCATTGGCCAAGTCCATTAGATTTATTATTTGCTCTCTCTCTCCAAGACCCATCTCATATTCTAAAAAGGAAACCTAAGTCTTTCCATTATTTTATTCATGTTTTGTTATTCATGCCTTATTTTATATTCTCTCAAGGCCAAAACCATTTACTTGGTAGAAAACCACTTTTCTCAAAAACATCACACATCCATCACACATCCATTGATGTCAAAGAGAAGTTTTCTTTTCAACTCATTGAAGCCTCACCGCTTCATTTTCATCAACGGTATGCGTTGCATTTAATAGATGAGTAATTCTCACTGAACCACTAAGAATAAGTCAAATCAAAAAATTAGCAAGAACTCCTCCTAACTCGTGTACAAGTATATTCCTCAACTCCAAACGAACTAGAAATCGAGAATGGAAACGAAAAACACGAGATGTAGAGAGAGAAATTTACCAAGAACAAAAGCAGCTGCTCTCATTCCACCATGGGAGAGGGGATTGGAGGGTCTTCCTCTCCAATCAACAGTGACATGATCACGATCTTCATCCCCTTTGAAATCCTTCCTTCTTTCCATTTCCATTTCCATTATTTTTCTTTCCCTTGAACCAAAACAGAGAATTAAAATGGAGGGAAATTTTGTTAATGAGAAATTACTAGAAGGGTAATATGACTATTTTTCTGCTGAAATGTGAGGCAGCTTCTTCTGGTTGGGCATTCCATTTATAAAGCCAAAATAAACTGCAAAGGCCCCCACCTCTCTCCACCCATCCCATTTTTCTTATTCTAAATTATTAGTATTATTGTTTTCTTTTATCAAATCAAAGGTCCCTTTTTTATTTTTTTTTTCCCATTTTAATTCTTTGGGCAAAATTTAAGATTCAATGGCAAAATTAATTCCATACCCACACGCACTACAAACATGTGGA
>NW_019104496.1:3173172-3188894 GCF_001995035.1 Momordica charantia
ATCGTTCGACCGCGCCTCCTCTTCCTGGAGCTTTTTCAGTGCTACCTCTTTCCTTAATTGCTTCCGTTTCATCTTCTTCAACGCCTTCCTCTTCTCCTTCCTGCACAGATTCTTTGTCAAACATGGCTTCTCAAGCGGGCCAGCTTCAATACCCACCTGAGGCTTCTCTTCTTCTTCTCCTTCGAATTTAGGTTCCTCCATTAGGCTCCAGAAAATCCGCAGTCGTGCTCCAAAATGGTGATCCAAGTAGAACAACGCAAGACCGCCTCGTCGCTGCCTGGGAGTGACACAGTAATTCAATCGAATACTTTTTTCCGGCGAACCATCGGAAATAATAAATATATTAACGAACCCTAATCTATTATCTCAAAATCACTTCCTTTCGATCATGTTAAATAAATAAATTAAAATATTGATATAAAAAAAAGGTTAAAATTACTTTTAAATTATTAAATTACGATGATTTTAAAAAAATCAATTATTCGATCAAATCGGGTATCCACAAGGATCAAATCCACCGTAAGTTTTTTTTATCATTCATATACATTTCATTATTTGCTATCACATAAGATTTTAAATTGATGGAACTTTAAAGAATTTCAAAATAAATAACTTATTTAACGTGTCATATTTTAATTTTTAATTAATAAATTTATATTAAAAACCTAAAACAGTAAATTCTTTTTTACAGAAAAAGTAAATTTTTTATTTTTCTTGAGACAAACATAAAAACAAATAAATTTAATTATATTCATTTCAAAACATACCCAAGTTATTTCTTCCTTGTCCAAATTTCCTAAAATTAGCCTCTCCGATCATGTCATCGTCACCTCAATACAATCCGGATCAGAAGTTGTGTGTCCTAGCCCTAATATTGCTTGAAAAAGACATGGTACACATCTCTAGTTTCAATTTATACTTGTTTTCTCGTGCTAGAGAGAACTCTGGAGGTTGAACAATTTTTTTTCGGGTCTTCGAATTCTTTGAACACCCCTAGTTGGACTTAAACCAGAGGCCCGTTAAAATAATACAATTGTGGGCCAAGGAAAGTTGAGAACTTTTCCATTTACAAAGTAATGTTGCTATAATTCAGTCTCTGTACAGTCATTTTACCCTTCACTGACCATAATCAGCAAGCATCCCATCTGATGATCTTCCATGTAAAATGTGATGATTTTACAATATCCCTTCTTCAATCTTGGATTGGAATAATTTCCATCCAGTATTTGGCTGCCCTAAATTTATATACCTTCTTTGAAGGGTCCAGAATCATGCAATAGTTTCGTCACGGCCTTAACCTGCAAACAAAAGTAATCAATTGTATCAATGCATTCAGAAGTATGTAGGTAACACGATGCGAAGAACACGAGACAAAAGCGCATTTTCTAGTTAATGATGCGTTTATATTCAGTGGGTAAATACAAGCACAGAATAGGGAGAATGAGGTAAAACATCAATGCAAAGGCACAGTTTGGTTAAACCGTGAATTGGAGATTAATGAATCGATTAATTGGGATAAACAACGGACCTCTTCAGAAAATTTACCCTAGAACCCACCCTGTTTTTTGCACCCGCCCCAATTTTAGACCAAAATTTATCTCATGTTTTAAGTTTCATTTGACACATCATAGCTGCGTGATTTTAAATAGTACCGTCAGCATGCCACATAAGCACTTAACTAATGGAGTTAACAAGAAGAATCTATTTAGCACAAAATTGAAAGTTAAAGGACTTATTTGATACTCTTTAAAGTTCAAGGATCCGTTTGACACAACATGAAAGTTAGGAACTAAATTTATAATATAACCTAACTTTACAAGAGACTAAAAGGTCATAAAGTTACCTGATTTGCTTCACGCACTAGAAAGTCATCTATAGCCCTCCTGAAGCCTTCATCTGTAAGATAATGACAACTATAAGTAGTCACTGGCATATAACCTCGTTGAATCTTATGCTCACCCTGAGCTCCTGCTTCTACAGTGCTGAGATCAAGTTCAATAGCTGCTTCTATTGCCTGTGATGAATATAACCAAAAGGATAGAGCTTCAAGGCCAATTCAGCATTTCATCAAATTCTAATAAGTTTTGGAGCTTTCGTTTTGAAAGTTAAGTAGAATGCATATTAGTAACAGCATTATAAATAAAGCTCATTGTGGCATCAAGGTTCCTCAAGGTAGGAAACTAGATTGGGGGCTCACTGTAAACAACTCCTGTTATTAGCTCTGAAAGTCCATGGTGGGTAATGGTTCCTCAATTCTCTTTCGCATAGATGTTTGGGATGGGACAATCCTCTTTCAATGTATGGTGGTGGGTGGCAAACTCGAAATCATTCGCTATAAGGAAGATGTGGGATGAAGAAGGGGGAGGCTGACAACTTGAGAAGAAATTCCAAAGATGAGGTGGAAAGATGAGGCTTAATCCTCATATATGGACTTTTGGTCTTTATCCACCAACATGTATTCTAGGTGCAAAGATGGTTATGAGGACGGCAACCACGATTTTCTAAGGTAATATTTTTCTCCCGGTATCTTACTCGAATCCTAAGTATTTTCAACTTCCCTGATGCGAGCTACAGCATGATTTCTGAGTTTGTCCTGGTGGTGCTCAATGGTCATTCCACAAAAGAACAGCAAATGCAAAGGTGGATGTGTAGTGAGAGCAGTTTCATGGGTTAATAGAGTAGAATGAAATTGTGGGGAAGATTTAGGAGAGGTTTGGGATAGAGTATCACTTTGGTCCCTTCTTGGAGTATTGTTCATAAATATTTTTTGAATTTTCTCCTTTAATGTTTGCTAAACTAGGGAGTTGGAGTTATGATCTCATTTGTATGTCTTATTTTTATGAAATTTTTTGTTTTCTAGCTTGAAAGCACTAATATATACACAAGGCCACAAGCATTAAGGTCCCATAACTCAAGTTTTGGTAACCTCACACATTTCTGGTGGTATATTTCTTTTCTTCAGAGAACTTTTTGAGAGCCAACAAAAAGAAAAGAGGGAGAAGGAACTAACAGATTTGGTTATTTGAGACTTGGCTTGAGAATGCCTATTATACTGGTACTGTGAAATAATGATACCCACACACCTGGTAATAACAGGCTTCAAAATGTAAACTTGGATAATATGCCCTAGGGTGACATCCCCACAGACGCCCAAATAAAGTATCTCCTCCGATAAGATTGAGTGCTCCAGCAACAAGTTCATCCCCTTCCTCTGCAGTAACTAGTAACACCATATCTCCCATCTTAGATGCCATGTTACGAAAGAAATCCCGTGTCAGATAAGGGGTGCCCCACCTATGAAAAAACCATTACTGAATACAATTAATTATATTTTCGTGTATCTACGAATTCATCATACTTTTCAAAAGATAGCAACAACAAGAGTTTCTTTAATCTCAATTGGCAAGTAAATGAAAGGGGGTTGATAGTAGGGACTAAACTTGTTATCAGTAGTGTTCCTGTAGAATGTATAGAATGAATCCCAATGCTTATCCTGCCAAAACATCACAACAAATGATGCCCGTGCCCCTAATTCTCTTGCAGTAAGATAAAGCAATGGTTGCTACAGACAACAATTCGTCAGCTAGAATTTACAAGAGACTGTTTATTATCATAGATGAGATTACCATCAAAGCAAAGAATAAATCATTTCAAAGACGTTTGACAAATGAGGGATCCAAAATCTTCTAACTTAGAGGGAAAATGTTGATTGACAAAGTCCCCTTACATGATTTCATGAAGTAGGGAGAAACCATAAATGCACAAATCGGACTCGAGCTAAATATACAAATGGCATTCCTTGCCTCTTCAAAGGACTCTAGTTGTTCCTTCCTCCTATTTGGCATTTTGGTGTCACTCTCACAGCTTAAAGAAGTAGTTTTGGTTTTTCAGCTTGTCATTTTGTCAAGATTTCACTTTTTTTGCTCTTCATTGTATCTATTCTCTTGTATTATTGGGAGCTTTATTCAGTCATTGTTGTTGCTTTCTTTCTTTTTTCGCTCCCTTTTGGGAGTTTGTAATACTTTTCTTCCTTTTCATATTATAAATGAAAAGTTTGTTTCTTATTAAAAAATATATATAAATGGCACATCACTTCCCAGCCAATAGAGATCTCTGTTGATATACATTGAGAATTTATATATCCACAGCCAATGAGTTTCTTTCTTAAAATGAACAAGAAATATGTTGCATAAAAGTCTATATTTCTTTTTATAGGAAATATATATTTCTACAACTTGCTTCTTGATATTTCTCATTCTACTTTAGTCTGTTTTAGAGTAAAATGAACTTGACAATCCAGAACAAGGATAATTTTTAAAAAATAAAATTTATTTAAATCCTATCTAATATTCTTAACAGATCCAGTTTTTACCTTTATTTCATAACCTCGGAGTCGTTTCATAGTCAAGTTTTGAGCCCCAATCTGCCACAGAAGGTCCACAAAGAAAAATTCAAAATTCATTGCCACCATAAGCTATGGAAATTACCATACTATTCAAAACTTCAATAGTAAAACAGTAAGACAATCATCTACATTAATGAAAGTATCTTAGCTATAGAAGCCCATTGATTATTTTGTGCTTCATTGAAATTTTTATTTAGGGTACTCATGTATATCTGTATGGATAACTTTATTACATATGTTCAATAGACCAAAAAAACATATATCTAATGGAAAGTTGTTTCTTGTTAAAAAAAAAAAATATATATATGTTCAATAGACAAGACTATGCATTAAAGCATGCAGATAAACTTAACCAAAAGTAAAATGATATTTCTAGTCTAACTCAGATCTTTATAGAGAGTAGAGACACTCAAGAGCCATCAACTTCTGCTGAAATAATGAATCGGATATGTTGGTAACTTGGTATCATACGAAATAATGGAATTATAATAAAAAAAATATTGACCTTTTTGCGCTCCTGACGAATATTTTTCCTCTTACTTTGCTTCATATCCATCAAAAACTCGTCAAAACTGCAGAAAAATAGAAGGGAAGAGGTTGATGGTGAAATCTAAATGGACGGAAGAAACAATCCTAGTGCATGAGTGCTTCATAGAAAAATTGGCAATCTCACCTTCAAATGAAAAAATTAGCTACCAATCACAAAACGGTTCCACACTAAAGAAATAAAACAAACAAATGACATACTTTTTGTAGTTGCGATTCTTCCAATGGTACTGCATTCCAATCCTTTGCAGAAATCCTCTGTCACTTAGTTTTTGCCATTCGTTTTCAGATGAGAATGTAATATGCAGTGACGAAAGCTGAGACTGTTCAAAGTAATTAACTCAGAATAAGATGCTTTTATTGAGTGATATGCAACATGTGACTTATCTATAGGTTTCTTGCGTAAAAATGTAGAGCACACAGACATAATTAAACACCATCCTTGCTTTTACTGCCGAACCCAAATTTTCCATCAACTAAATAGCAAAGGGGTTAAAATGCTAACTGACATGAACAATGGAGCCCTTTCTTGTTCCATTAGATTTGTTTCCGGTTTGGCTACTTTTTTCGGCTACCATTTTTCAAGGCTTTTTTTCTTGCCTTTTCCTATTCTTTCATTTTTCTCAATAAAAGCTCGGTTTCTTCATAAAAATAGTGGAGTTCTAGTAAAGTTAGGGGTGAAAAAAACACTTTTAGTTTTTCAACACCGTCCCTTCCCCTAGGAAAAAAGAACACCACCACCAACAAACTCTTAGACACGGTATTACAACATCAAAGTTTCAAACATATGCAAAATATAACATATAATTGCTTTGATAATCAAACTCTCTAACAGTTGTTTACATTCTTCCGACAAATAAGAAGCCATCTTCATAGGCAAATAGTAACAATATATATATATATATATATAGAGAGAGAGAGAGAGAGAGAGAGAGAGATAGAAAGAGAGAGAGTGCATGTTATCATAAGAATGATCACATCACACATGATTTGCCATCTAGACAAAAGGGCATAATGTACACCGAAGGCATCAATCATATGTGTAGCCATACCTTGACAATCATATCTTTTAAAGCAGAAACAATAATGTCAAAGATTTCATCTCTGAATAATGTGTTACGGATTAAAATTCTTGGACCAGTCACTGGAGTAAAAGGCACACAAGATTGTAGTTTTGGGTAATATCTTGCACCAAAACTGTAGTATGCATCAGCCCAGGAATGATCAAAAACAAATTCGCCATAGGAGTGACTGCAGATTGAAGATTGAGTTAAAAGTTGAAAAGGCAGCCACGGATGAAACTCAGCAGATCTTCTCAACAGGTAGCATAAAATATATAGTATACAAATCGAGAATCTACCGTAAAAAGATTAAGAAATAGAGAGGAATAGATGCTAAACCTTTTAAGATAGAGTGGAACAACACATAAAATATTTTCTGATTCATCCTTAGCCACAATGTGGCGAGGCATCCATCCAGTTTCCTGCAATCCAATTAAAAGTAAGCCAATGAGGTAGCTTTTCAAGACAAGGTAAAACTTAATCTGTTTAAAATAATTCATTATACATAAATAGTTACTTCATAAACAAGTGTTATACTGTTCTTTATGTTTTATGCTCTGTTTTCCCTCTTTTCTTTTTGAAGAATTTTTGTTCCTTTTCATTCATCAATGAAAAGTTTGTTTCTTGTTTAAAAAAAATATATATATATATGCTTATTAAATTTCCAAAGTCAGGATCTCAAAAATTGAACATTTTTAACCCTACTTCTGAAGAGGCCTTAATTCCTCACCTTTACTGCACAACCTGTCTCTTCTAGGCTTGAAAGGAATCCATGGGTTAGAAATGGATTATATTTTTCAGGGCCAGTGGTATCCAGGGCACAAGCATCCCAGTCACTGGCAGAAACCTCTGAAATAGACGAAATAACTGAAAGAGACAACTTTGTAGGTTTTGAATGGGAAACTGAGACTCCCTGAATATGGAACAACTCAGTGATAACAACAAAGAAACTAAATAATCTATTATAAACTACAAGTTAACATCAAAATAAAGGCATATACCTCTGGGCCTGTCCCTGTCAACGTAAAATCTCCCAATGAATAATCAAATTCCTTTGGTACTGTAGATTTTTTAGCTCCCCAAAAGAGCCCATTAATTCTAGTTGCTTGAGCTGAAGAGCTAACCAAGTCTCTGGACTTCAATTTTTCCTACAATTAAAGAAGTAGTTGATGGTTTTCTATTTGAGTATCAAAAGATCATATCCTCAACCTCCTTAGAGGTTTGGATCTCCAACCCCACCTATTGTTGTACAAAATATATGTAAACGATTTAATATACCATAACTTATCAGCTTTTGGATTTAATATTGGTATCAAAATAAAAGTTCTTATTGAACCCCTATACTATCATTTCCTCTGCTAATTTTCAAGCCCATCGGTGAGATGAGTATTAAGAATAAGTGTAAAAAATTCCCTCCATATTGATAACCTAGGAGGAGTATCAAGAATATGTATCAAAAACTAAATATACCACGACAGAGGTATCTCGAGTATAATGGCATATCATGGCTTCGCAAACAACAAACTATACTATAATAATTCATTTTCATGACCGAAGAAACCCAAAACCAAAATCGGATCCCAGAAATTCAGAAACTCCGACGATTAAAACGTGACTAATTATCCACATGAACATCAAAACCAGAGAAACGCAGACGAATTACGAAATGTTAAAAAGAACTCACCGAAGGGAAGTGACCGAGAAATGAGGAAGAGTTGCAGTAGCTCACTGCTACTGCCATGCCCGCCAATGTTAATGCTGCGCTCCAATTTCCTCCACTCAGTAATTTGCAGAACTGAAGTATAACGATCAGGAATTCGCATGACGTGGCCGACTTCAAGCCCGGTTTGCCTTTTTCTTCTTTTTTTGTTTTTTCTTCTTTTTTTGTTTTTTTTCTTTTGCCTTTTGATTTTTTTTTCAAAGGTTTTTTTTTTCGCTTTCGAAGATTTTTACGCTTCAAAAAGAAATAAATAGAGTTAATAAACAATCAATTCTTTAGATGGTTGAAAATCAAATGTGTAGAATGATTCCGAAGTTTCTACGTGAAACAAATTTTTGTGTTAGTTTATGAGAAAATTTTCAAGAGTATATTCTAAAATATTTAATAATTATTATAATTAGAATTCAATTTTAGTTTTTTTTTAGTACAAGAAATTCAATTTTAGTTGAACTAAAAAAAATCAATTTTTTATAATAGAAATTAAAATTTAATTAATTATGATCAATTAAATAGTTTCTTCATTGTTTATAATTTATTATAATAATGCATCGCCGGCAAAGCACACTAAAATTAGAAACAATTTATCCAAACTTGTTACTACTTAATTCATACCAAATTTATATTTCAAATATTCATTAATTAATAAATGGTAAAATACACTTTTTGGTAACTGAATTAATGATATCACTTTTGTTAAGTGGCGTAGCATAGGGGAGATGGCAATTTTTAAATGAAAAATAGTTTCGGTTTTTATTGGATTCGTATTTAGTTTTTTTACTCTCTGCAAGCAAGAGAAGGTACATCTCATTTAAAAATGATAAAAGTTGCCACCTCATTTAAAATTGTTGCCATGTCACTTTTCCTAAACCAAAAAAAAGTGTATCTTACCCATTAATAAATTATTCCTCCCAATATTTATCAATAACTTTCAATTATATCGTTAATATTATTGATATGGATGTTGAAATTTCATAAATGATCAAAATCTCCTCTACCAATTGTTTTTCTTTTCTTTTTTTTAATAAAAAACCCATTGAGATAAATGAAAACAAAATCACATCCCCTTTACTAATGGTAAATCACTGCTTGTCTCTCATTATTCCTTTTTTCCTCTCTTTCATGTAAATACCCCAATGGGAGGAAAAAGAAAACTAAATCACATGTGAAGTATGTCACTCACCTACTCAAACTTTTATCAATCACGATCATCTACCCATCCTTTTAACTATAAGCAAATATTAAAAATTATTTAAGTTGCAATTTTAATTTATAAACTTTGGTGCTTGCATATACATGACGTACCAAGACTAATCGATAGAAAGTGAGACCGATAAATTTTCACTATATTTTTTAAACTTTACCATAAATCCATGAATTTTCAATTTTGTGTCTCCCCTACTAGCTCCGTTGGCTTTAACACATAAGCCACTAAACACACGGAGGTAAAACAAGATAACATAAAGAGATGGATAATTGGATAAAATAAAACAATACAATCTAAAAAAAATTAATTGTTTACATGATATGATAATTACAAATGCCACTTTATTTCATACTCGAGAGCACCAGCCCAAACCGAGGGAAAGATTGCTAATATAAATAATGATTGAATGAGTTGATATTGACATGTAAATGTAAAAAATGGGGGAAATAAACACACTAAACAGTTCCAGTTTATCCAGTTGTGTACCTCATTTCATAGATTTTCTTCTATGGAGCTTCAAAATTTTCCAACAGAATGGAAAAACCCAGAAATTTTATCCCCAATAAAGAGGAACCTTGCTTGCTCTACTTGTGGGGGTTGAGGTGGGGGTAAAGTCCTAGAACATGCTCGGGCATGAAGTCGTGACGTGTAAGGATTCCAGTGATTGGAGGCCTCTGCAAAAGATCGATGAGTGTTAAACGATTACTAGATTCAAAATATAACAAGAAAGTGTTAAATCATCACTAGATTCAAAAATTTAAATCGATAGTTTTAGTATCTGCGGATGAGATATTTTATTTTACTTCCTAAACTTTTAAATGTTCTATTTCGGTTTTAGTCATATTTTCGTATCTATTGCTAATCCTCCCAGAATCATTTGAATACGTCTGAAAAACTAAAAACTTTGGATAAAGTAATTGAACAAAAGATGTGTCAATGTCGTGTTAAATGATCATATTAGGATTTAAACCTAAATTCAACAGATCTTCTACAAACTTCTAATAATTCTAGGCATAAACCAGGAGATCAAACTAGCTTGCCTTCCCAAAGAATGAAATGCAGGAAGTTTCTGTCATTGGTGAACATTATATTATATCATTGATTATAAAGCAGAGATGGTGTGTGTATTGAGTGACTAAAATCAAATATGTTATGCTACAGAAACAAAGTGCATTTGCTCATAAATCATAGTAAGACTGTTAGAAAAGCATATCTTACCCCGGGTGTCTTTGGAACTACCAACAAGTGTCTCAAGCCGAGCCCGTGAAAGAGAATCGCTGCTTTAGCTAGCGACATTGTTTCTACTACGGTGTAGGGCGACGTATTTGTAATGGGATGAAGATCAACAAACATTTCCATCTCCTCCTCGTCAATGTCCAAATCTTCCAGTTTCACCCCTTTGCCAGAACCAGCTTTTGCAAAATCATGTGCTTTGAAGCTTCCCATGATGCCTGATCTAATTGACACCCTTTGCTTTGTAAACTTTTTTCCTTTAAGCAAAACAAGCAGATGAGACCTCAGAACAAGCCCGCAAAGTTCTGAACTGTCCAAGAATGGCGGTTCATCAACTACAGGAAACCCATTGTGGTTTGTCATTGTCAAAGCTTGCATTACGTTTTCGACCTTTTCGATCCCAGAGAGTGTAATTAAGGGACCAGAAGCCACGCCCCCAGCAATCAGTTGCCTCATGTATGGTTCAGCATGGGCTTCCATAAAAGGTAGTCCCTTCATCTTCACAATCTGATCATAGACACCTTTATTAAAAAAATCCGCCACCGTCTTTGAAATTAGAAGAACAAGCATTAGTAATGGGAGCATCAAAAGGTTATTAGTAAGCTCAAGGAGTATGACACATAGGGAAACAGTCATTCTCATAGTGCCACCAAGAAATGAAGCAGCTCCAAGAAGGGCATAGAGACTGACATCAAGATCAGCATCAGCAACCGAACCAAATAATCTCCCTACAATGCGACCATAAGAAGCTCCTGCCAGTATTACTGGTATGAAGAGCCCTGAGGGCACAGCGATGCCATAAGTAATAATGCCAAGACAATAGATAGCAGCAAAGAAGATAAAAAGTGAGGAGAGCTGAAATTGCTTGTCAATAGCAGATGTGAACAGGTTCCGGATGGCATCATCATTGGTGGTGAAAAATAAAGAAGCAAGATCATTGTAATGGCCAGGTGGGCATTGGAAGTTCTTGTAGTTTCCCGAGCGACCAACGGTTGGGCATTGATCGTCCAAGTCAGGTGGGCAAGGTAAACATTGCGAGAGCCAAGGAAGACCAAATGAGACACAGGTTGTCAATATGGAAACGGCAACAACAAGGATAACTTTCCATCCAGGACCTCTCCTGCAAAGGAAACTCAACTGTATAGCGAAGCCGTACAATAACAGGACTGTATATGGTGTAAAAAATGGGAGGAAATTAACTCTTCCATAATCGTCAATAAGACAAACTCGGGAGCTTACTCATTTATGATGCTGTAGGTTCGGAGGACCTTATCCACGAGGAAGTTGTAAAGGCTTCCGAACACACCGCCAATAACTCCAAGTAAGACAATTGCAATAAGATCTGGAGTGCCATAATTGGAATTTTCTGTATGGATGTCGAACATGATGAGACCTCCTTCACCAAATAACCCACATGTTCCCCCTCGGCAAATTGCCATGAAACCCCTCAAGACAACGGCTACAACAGCAGTAGTGAAAAAGGTCCTCCAGAGAAGAGAACTCCTCCACCTAATGATTGTGACAGAAAGATGACACAGATTATCTATATATGCATGGAGAGAGAAGATAAAAACCTCAAAAGCTTTTCAATGTAAATACGATCTGAACTAGGAAAACCTTAGAACGTTCCAAATTTACCTTATTGTTTACCAAAATAAATTCCATATGGATATGAAAGCAGTTCAACACAGTCAGTAAAATCAAGATACCAGAGGAAGCCAAAAAATACAAAACCCAGCTTAACTTGTCCGCAAGCATAACTTCTCGCATCTTATCTCAAAAAAATCAAGTTTTCCTCTATTAGGCAAGAAAACTAAGCTACGTAAGTTTTGACTCTTGATTTTCTTTCTTAGATCAAGTTTTTCTCTCACGTCCCCTATAATATGACTTAAAACTGAGCAGCCAAATGAGAGAGAGAGAGAACCATGAAGCTGCTTCTTCAAGTGCAAAGAGAACGCCACCAACTGGAGCACGGAAGGCAGCTGCTACACCAGCTCCTGCACCACAGGTGATCAAATCCCGCCTGTCCCTATCATTTTTGAAGTATCTGAGCCACTTCCAAGTCAAGCGGTATTTGCGAGAACCTCCTTGTCCTAGTAATGAGGCAATGCATGCACCAGTATGAACCATGGGTCCTTCCTTACCCACAACAAATCCACCAGCAACAGCAAATATTGAACCAAAAATCTGCCAAGTTAATCCGCAAGGTTATTTGTAACTGGCACATGCTTTTTTAAACCACCCATAAGAACTATATTATGACTTTTATCCGGATAATATCCAACAATCAATTCCACAATTGGAAAAGTTTTAAAGTTCAGCATCATAATGGTTAGCAGTTTCTGAACTTCCTGCTGATTTAAGATGATATCACGTTCCAAAGGACCATAAACACAATAGAGGTTCTGGACTACTACCTATAATTCAAGTTTATAATATGTCACTTAAAAGATTGTAATTACTAAAGAAGACAGCCTTTTAGATCATACATGCTGGTTTATCTGCAACAGTGAGTGAGACAATAAATTATGCCATACGGAACAAACAACTAAGGTAATATAGCCTAGTATATAAGAGAACAACACCCCCCCCCGGGGGGAATATCAATCATAGAACCCCCAAAACAAAAATGTCATTTTTTCTTCTGGTGTAGAAAACGCCCAACTCACAATATCTTTTTGATAGGACTCAAAGCAAGAAATCAAAGTATAATTTCATTCATGATCTCTTCCCACCCACTCCTAACACATTATTCATACGACTCGGCATAGTTAGGTACATGCCCTATCCTTCACTTATCTATATCTAACCACCTGATTCCTTGCTATTTTCTTCCTACCATACTCCTTAGACCGCCTGGCAGAAGTGAATCTCTGTAGGGGTGTATCATCTTTCCAGCTCATTAAGACACCAAGACATTGCCATAAGATTCATCCAAATATTACCAAATTCAAGAAATTAATACTAAGACTTGCTGCTCATGAATCTTTCAAGTTTAAACCCAGAAAGCCACACAACAATTTGTTTGAATAGGATCCCAGGTCATTCAAAATGCTTATACTATACATGATGCTGACTTTTCCTTGAATGGTCGAGACCATAAGCAACTACTTATTTGTTAGTGTTAAAAGACAGAGAAAACGGAATGGTGCTAAACTGAGGCTTACCTTCACAAATAAGGTACTTGGAGCCAATATAGAATAAGCATCTATACCATTTAGGTATGCTTTCACCTCAGGTATGCCAGAACCTGCAGCAGCAGGAGCAATATAGGCACAGAGGGCTGCAGCAGCAACAGCTAAAACAACATTGGAAGCAACATATACTGCAAATGCCTGATAGTACCTGAACTGAAGCTAATGGTCATCTCAAAGTTGGTGTAATATACAAGAAATGTATGAATGACATATAAATCTAAAATGGGTACATTGAGAAAGAAACACAGCAAGAAAAATCATAGAACCCATATGGACAATTTGCAGCAAGATAAGATTTTGAGATCATTTAGATCAATTACAGTGAAAGAACAATGCCACATAGTGAGCTGAATGACAATGATGCAGAAAAGGTGCATGAATCTTCAAACTTCATGACAGGAAAAGAGGAAAAAGTGCTCAATTACCTGGTCTTAGAAAAAATAAATACACGATCGGGATTAATTTATATTTACTTCTAACAATTCCCCTTACACACAAATTTAGACTAAGTCTTTAAGTAGACATAACAAGGGGACAATTAATTTAAAAGAGAAGAAAAAGCTGTTCCAATAATTCAAACGTAAAATTTCTTTCTTTTTTTTTAATATATTAGTACTATATTAATTCTTAAACTATATCTGCTCGAATCTTAAATGTGTCAACCATCAGACTAGAATTAATCTATTCATTTATACCCTTCTTGACATTGTTATAAAGAATCGTACTGAATATAATGATTAGTTCATTAGAGTACTTATGTTGAATTGTAAGGGACATAGGGAACATTCATTATCACAAATTCTATTTCAAGCCTTGAACATGGCCTTGTAAGGTTCTATCATGCTATATGAATCAAATACTTCTTATACTGCGCGTCACACAAAGCTTACTTTTGCTTGAGCATGAGACTGTTGGTCATCAGAAGTTTCACACCAGCAATATTCTCAACAGCTATGTTGTTGGAAAATCCAACAAGCCCTGTAAATAAACCAATGAGAAGGCACAGTGTCCATTTGAGGATAATATACTGAAATATCTCAATCTTTGTTCTGGACCTCCAGTCTTGCTTGAAAAGATCATTCTCAATAATCCTATTACAAAGTAAAAAGAAAGTGAGGATTATATGCAGAATCAACAAAGTGGCCAGTTTAGATCATTAGTAACATTCCTAAAAGAATAGTAGAAAACAAAAACACCACAGAAACTTTTTAGGTTGTGAGAATCTGGTATTCCAAGAGAAAATAAAAAATCGGTAATGTTAGCATTGTTATGTTTTTATTGTAATTGTACATATTGTTCCATGATCATGTGATGTTTTACTTATTTCAAGTTGATAATAGTTTATAATATGTTCTTAAATATTTCAAGTTGATTTTTGGTATTCAAGATTTCAGAGGCCATTTACCAGTTTTCTTTAATATTAAGGGGTAGGATTTGAATAATGTGAAGACTTCTTTCACTAAAAAATGCTTTTCTACATTTCTTCAACGGAAAAAAAGTTAAATAGCAAAAGAACTGACAAGTCAATCATCCTCATGTAACACCTTAATAGATCACCAGACAAGCATAGATCCAGAGGTAAATAGAGATAAGAGGCCAAGACTTCAGAACAATGGCGAATCCAAATCCCAAAGAAAATAATTTCTATTGATTACTGAAAGTGTCACTCATAATACCCTGTTTTTACCTAGGCCAGTTTACACATCAATAGCCAACGAAGCTACAGTTAATTAGTTAGTTAGTTGCAAGTTAGCTTCCATTAGTAGTTGTATAGTTATACGTGCTAAGAACGCCTAACCAACTAATTATGGTACCAGAGGAGCAAGAAGAATTACAGGAAGAAATTAAGCATTCGGTACAACATACGACACGAGATCATTCCATATACAGAACGAAAAGAAAAGAATGCAATCCGAATCAACACAAAAGAGAAGTATAATTCTGCTGATCAGTACATAACGCAAGTAACCAAAAAAACCACCAAAAATCACATCATCGACAACATGATCGCAAACGCAAAGAAAATAAGAAGCAACAAGAGTTGAAAAGATGAGGAGTACATAATATACATACTCGTAGTCCAGGCTCTCGATTGGACAGACATTAGAACCAACAATGGCGAGCTGAGAGGTAGTACTAATCCTGGCAGTATTGGTCCGCAACAGCGGCTCCTCAAGCGTCACCGTTACAGAATCCCTGTCATCGGAGAACGGCCATTCCGCCGCCGTATCGCACCCCTCAATTTCGCCGCCGTTCGCGTCCCTCTCAGTGTGATTATCCATCCGCTCCCTCTGAAGTTTACAGAAACTTCAAAGAGGCAATCGGTGAATGGGAATGGGATTAGGCCCTCCGATGG
>NW_019104496.1:3189539-3242872 GCF_001995035.1 Momordica charantia
TACGCTTTTTCAGAAATAGTTAGACATACATGGCGACAAACAAACATGACAATAAATTTGAAGTGTGGGAAATCATAATCTAAATTTAGTAACTTTATCATATTTAAAAACTTTATCATATTTTCTTATGCGAAATCATAATCTTGTTGCTATATTTAGTAAGTAATAATTTGAATGATTAGGCAAAACGAGCATAGCTCGATAATTGGCATGTACCTCCAACCAAGAGGTTGTGAGTTTGAATTTCCTCCCAATTATACTAAAAAAAATAATAATAATAATTTGAATGATTAGCATTTAAAATTTCTTTGGATTTTAAACTTATGTTTTACCCCAAACTTTTAAAATATGTTTTAAAAATCACTGAGTTAAGAAATTAACAGTTCTAAGAAAATAACTGAAAAGATAGGTGACAAAATATTAATGTAGTAGTTATTATATAATAATTAGCTTTTAAAAAAACACATATATTTTTTGTCATGATATTTATGTTGAAGTGGCAATTTAGCTTTATCATTACCAACTTGAACTTATTTAAATTGGTTAAATCATTTATTTATGATAAAAATGTGATGAGTTCAAATCTTCATCCCACCCCTAAAAAAAGAAACAAAATTCTTCCTAAATATGGACAGTCGAATTAAACGAGAATAATACTTAAATACCCACCACTAATTTTTTAATAAATTTAAAAAATAAATATTTTAAATGAGATTTTTTATTAATATAATTAATAAAAATAATAAATAACTGTCAAATTTTTAGCAAATAATATTTTTATTAATATATTTAGTAAAATAAAGAACCTTCAAATTAGAGAAAATTTATTTTTATAATTGAATATTAAAACGACGTGTGCAAATGCAACATGGTGTAATGGTATGGAGACTTGGGACCCGGTTTTATCCATTCTTCCTCCTTACTTTCGTCCATTGCATTCAATTTATTTATATATATATGTTATTATCATATAAGGAAATTTAGGATTTATTCTTTCAACTTTAATAAATAAATATACCTACTTTCCTGCTTAAAAATTTAGTCTTTTGAAGATGTGGTGTTTTAAGAAACAAAATTCATTAAAAGTAGTATATTGTAAATATAGAACGACGAGTAGGTGGATCGGATTTTTTAAAATCGAAGCAACTACTCAAGTGAACTAAAAAAATATATATATATTTCTTTTTTTTTTAAATAAAAAGCATCATTAATTGTTCAAAAACATTTTTGTTCATGATATTTAGCTCCATAGGCAAAAACAAATTTGAAGTGTTTTTGGCCCCTTCCATTCAAAATCTTGAGATATGAAATAATATCGAAGTATTTTAAGTACCATTTTTACCCATACATATTTTAAGCTGGCGATCAATTTTAACTTTAAATCTTTAATTTTATCCAATAAACTTTAGATTTAAATAGGCCTTAACAATTATTATTTCATCAAATTGTCTCATCAATCTACTAATAACTAACAAAATACCTACTTAAAAAGGAGTATATGCCTTTATTATTTTGTATTAAAAAGTTGTATTTTATTTTTAATTTATCTCGGGTACGTCCTTTATTTTTTTTAATTCAATGTGTATATATAAAAGTTCAACGACATGGAGTTAAAGTTTCACCAAAATTTTCAGACATATAATATTTTAAATAATTAAGTTATATTCCGATTTACCACTCCACAATATTTCTAATATATAGACTAAGATTTATAATTCAACTATTTTTAAAATATAAAACTAATCAAAATTTAGATAATTTAAATATGCATAGTCGACGTGATTGCTTCTAATTGCGTGACACTTTTATTTAATTTTGAATAAATGTGGCGTCTCCCATAGGCGTTTCCAAATACCCACCGCCAGAGGACTTATCCGATTCAAGCCGCCCCATGTATTATTGTAATTATTGTATTTATTATATTGACTACGAATAATACATATATATCTCTGAATTTAATGTCTCAAAAAAATATGAATTTAAAAAGGAAAAATATGCCAAAGACTTGGGACTGAGTGCCACGTGATTCATCATATCCAGGGATGGAACTGTCCATAAATAAATAAATAAATAAAATGACAAATGATTGAACAGTTTGTCAGTTTCTTCGCCAAAAATCATGTTTCAAATTAGGATCATTACATTTTGATTAGAATTCTATTAAGAAAATTGATATATTGTTTCATTAGTTCAAGCCAAACTTAGTTTGGAATTTTCTGTGGTTATTAAAATAATAGCTTCCAATTGCTTAAAAACTATTATTTGAAATCAAGACCGACGATTGTGGTATTATGTAGTCATTGTAGAGTGCAATTGGAAGGTAAATGTTGCGATCTTATATCATTTTGTGATGTTATTTGAAAAAAAATATCAGTGTAACGTATGTTTTATCCACCTATGATCTAAAGTGACAATCTTGTATTCATATTTGTCACGTCAGCCCGACATGTTTTCGGGAAAAGTTTAACAAATCTGTCAATGAACTAACCATTCAAACTTATTTATAAAAATTTAGAACAAAATCAAACGTAGTTGAAAACACAATAACGAGAAGAATACTTTTTAAATTATTAGTCTCTATTAGTACCTTCAATGAACTCCTCATATTACTCTTATTATCGAGTAATTGGAAAAAAATAGAGGTAAATTTTACTTGTTCACTCAAACGATACCACGTGCCTACAACGTATAGAGCTGTATATGCATCAACATGGCATAGAACGTCTTTACTCAACTGCAACCGATTTGATGCAATTTGACAGATATATTATTGCATAAGAAGTAGTCTCAATCATTAAGTTGGGCCAAAGTCAGGTTGGCCCAAAGTTTCAATAGTTAAGTCCATGGTCCAATGTTTGACCATTGATTATAATTATTTTTGTGAAAAAAGAAATATTTTTTAATTTTTATATCAAAATTCGTTAAAAAAAAAGAAAAAAAGAAAAACAGAATTATTAAATTGACGTGCTCCATTGAATTTCCTTCTCAAAATTTAAAACTATATGTTACATCTTAACTATTTTTTTTTTTCTGGAAACTATATTTTAAAAAAGGTTGAACAATTCTAACTTAGTTTCTTAATTAAGCCAACTACATGCAAAGAAAATAATTAATGGACAGGCTGTCATCATACGTTTTAACTCAGATTTGCTGTCCTTCTACTATAAGCACTGATTATTAGAATTTACAAAATAATTATTTGAACTCTATAATTATAAATTAGTCGTAGAGTGACTAAGTAAGCATTTGAATTTATGATATTTTGGTTGATAATATATGTATTAACTGGTTAATACTGTGCAAGTTGAAATTTCAAAACCTATTTTAAACTCACTCTACAAGCACTTAAGTATTTATTTAGTGTTCTAGAATTTCCAAAGTCCCTCTCAATTACCTAACCAAATATTATTAAAAAAGATGATTAAGAAGTGCTTATAGTGGGCTAAAATCACTTCCACCCATCAAAAGTCATATCAAACTCATACAAAAGAAAAAAATCATAGACTAAATAGATAAAATGGTTAATTTACTAAAATTATTACCATTTTGAGTAGTAGATAAAGACACTTGTTTGAATAAGGCTAGAAAGAATGCCCGCCAAGTTCAGATAAGGAAATGCTTCCCCCAACCATTAAAGGAAAGGCTCGACGAAGGGAGGGGAAGGAAAACGCTTTCGGAGATCGAGATTGGATTTCTTTTTCATCAAAAACGAAGAAGGCCGAGGATGGCCTACGGTGCGTGTTGTATTATTTTAGAAAATTATTAACATTGAATTCCTCTTAATATATCAAAGTTTTGTTTTAAATGCCCATATCGACATAAATATTGGTGTTAATGAATATTTTTAGAAAATTTAAAAAAATAAGAAATTCGTAATAAATATTTAAATTAACAAATAACTCTGTCACATTCTCCATATATAAAAAACTGAACATAAAAAAGATCTAGTATTTTATATATATAACATGAGTTTAATTCAACAGTAATTGACATAACCGAGTTTGAATTTTTATTATAAAGAAAAAAAAACCTAGTATTTTGATATGTAATCTTGGCCTATATCATGTGTTTTGGTTTCTCATATGGAAAGAGGCGCCATCGGATTCGGCTCCACTCGCCGAAAATAGCGGTTTCGTCTCGCACATCACAATATTTTTTTATTCCTAATATCATACGATATTGTACATAAAAATTCTGCTAGAAATTAAAAAATTTTGAACCCGTTTCTGTACGTGTCGATCGATTTCTGGGTCCAAAATCTCACTTTCCATTTATGATTTTCAATGTTCATTTGGTTTCTTCCCCAATCACTGTGAGCCCACCAACCCCACCCATCCGAATTCCACTTTAATTCTCTCTCTCTTTCGATAGCGATGCGAATTTGAGTTTCCCATCTCTTTCAAATGCGATTCCTCCTCTTCCCTCCCTTTCCGTCTGTTCATCGTTTTGAGATCGCTGTCTCTTCGATCCTTTGCCGGAGATTGAAACCCATTTTTTCTCGAGGTTTTTCCGATTGAGTCACGCTGTTTGTTATTTTGGGGACGTCGGCAAAATTCTCCTCTCTGATCATAACGATTTAACATTACGATTCTTCCATCGTTTCTTCAACTTGGGTTTCCTTCGAATGCCTGAACTGTGGCAGATTTTTGCACAGTTCGTTCACCAGTGATCAATCCAAGAAACTGGGTGTTGGGCGGTGATTTTGTGGGTATTTAACTCGTGCCCTCTGTGTTTGTTGTGCAGTTGAGTAGGAATTGAGAGGATCAAAACTGGGAAAACTGAAAAAATCTGTGCTTGTTTTCTTTATTTTGGAGCCTCAGCAGCAATGGCTCGGAATAGGGTAGAGAAGGAGGAAGGAGAGAAGCACCTTGGTTTGCTGAAACTGATGCAGACTCTGTCGTTTTTGGTTGTTTTTGTGGCTGGGGTTGTCATTGGATTAGCAACAACTTCCCACATTAGCAGATACTTCACCTCACAGTCTGAGCTCTACTCTCTTATCAATCATTTTTCGGTTCCCAACAGTCTGGCGGAGGAAAATTGCTCTGGTTCAGACATGTGCGAGAAAAGGGATTGTTCAAGCTTCCAAACGTTCATCCATCCAGAAAATCTGACTCATGCCATGTCTGACGATGAGCTCTTCTGGAGAGCTTCAATGGAGTCAAAGAGAGAGAATTATTATCCCTTCAAACGGGTGCCAAAAGTGGCCTTCATGTTCTTGACCAGAGGCCCACTGCCCCTGCTGCCATTATGGGAGAGGTTTTTTGCTGGCCATGGGAAGCTGTTTTCTATTTATGTTCATGCCCTTCCAGGTTATGAGCTGAATGTGTCCAGCAGCTCTGTTTTCTACAGACGGCAAATCCCCAGCCAGGTATTCCTTTTTATTTTCTCAATCTGTTGTTTACTATTTTGATACTATGGCATTCCATTTTGTTGCTGCCATGTGATAGTATAATTAATGTCTGAAAAGTATGCCGTAACAATAGACAACTGATTAGATACCTCATTCTGAAATTATAGCAAACACCAATGCATGTTCATGAGTTTGAATCATGGTTTCTGAATCTTACTGAGTTTTACAACATTAAACCTTGCAGGGTAAAATGATTTATCCTAACCCTGATATGGAAAAGGTTGCATATGCATGAATAAACTTGAGATTGAAGGATTTTGATGCTAGCATGTATAAAAATAAAATGAGATGATTTTTTTTGTCTGCTTTGTCAAACTACTGTAGACTCTGGAAGAAAACCCTTCTGAACAATTGTTGAGGTAAAATCTGCAGTTTGTACCATGCTTTTACAGAAGTAGGAAATTTCCATCCTAGATTTACTAGTTGAGTAACTTAAATGGAGCAACTAGGCAATGATGGTATGGTAAATAAAAGACATCTAAATAAGTACCTTAAGTTGTTTCACTACCTCATCTCTGCGATGCCTTTGTGTAAAATGTAAATCCTGTTCATTTACTTTAGATGATAAATTGGAAGTAAACACTGGATACTAATTAATAGAATGACTTTGATCATACCGAATACGAACCTGTGAAATATGTATGTCCTCTTGCATCTGTTGGAAGCCATACGTGCAAAAGCATTGAAGCTTTTAAAATAATGGCTCGAGAATCATATGTTTAGAACACTGGTTCTTTGAAGCTGTTGAAATTTGAACTGTGAGTGATTACACTGGATATTGCCTTTCTACCACGTCAGTTGTCAAGTAGTAATCATACTTGTAAGAGTCTTCTGAATTTTATTTGGAATCTGCTTTTCTTACGGTGGCTTTGATTACTTAACTGTATTTTACCAATCTAGAATCATAAATTCAGAATTGCTTCCAAATTCTCTAAGCAATGAGCATCATCATTCATCCGTTTGTTTGCATTATCCCCATCAAATGGCTTGTTTTCTTTAAAGAACAATGTCCTTCCATTTTTTGCAGCATGTTTCTTGGGGCACGGTATCGCTTGCTGATGCTGAGAGGCGCCTTCTAGCAAATGCTCTGCTCGACTTTTCAAATGAGCGTTTTGTTTTGCTTTCCGAGAGCTGTATCCCAGTGTACAACTTTCAAACAGTCTACAAGTATCTAATAAATTCTGCCCACAGTTTTGTAGAATCATATGATGAACCCACCCGATACGGGCGCGGTCGCTATAGTCGCAAAATGCTTCCAGATATTAAGCTCCAGCATTGGCGAAAAGGGTCCCAGTGGTTTGAAATCAGCCGTGCTCTGGCTGTTTATATTGTTGCAGACACCAAATACTACACTCTGTTTAAGAAGTTCTGTAAGCCTGCTTGCTACCCAGATGAGCATTATATCCCTACTTACTTGAACATGTTTCACGGTTCTCTTAATTCAAATCGAACGGTGACCTGGGTCGATTGGTCGCTGGGAGGCCCGCATCCTGCAATGTATGGACCAGCTAACATCACTGAAAGTTTTTTACAGTCTATAAGAAAGAATGGGACACAGTGCCTATACAATTCAGAATTGACTTCAGTTTGTTACCTCTTTGCTCGGAAGTTTTCTCCATCTGCCCTGGGGCCCTTACTTAACCTGACCTCATCAGTATTGAAAATTTGAACATTCTAGTTAAAAGTAGACACATCTATTTTTCTTCTTTATTTCCTTTATTTATTTTTTTTTGGGAGGGGGATGGATTAACCAAGTTCCTAGGCTTTGGTTGGCACATTTTGTTCTAGTTGCCCAACTACATTGGTGGAAGAATGATTCAGTTTTGGTTCAATTGTATAGAATTTTGTTGAGAGATTTGAGTTCCTTGAGAGGAACGTTTGCAGCAACTGAATCCTTCGAAGAAGGAAAGAATCTAGTGTAGTAATATTATTTTATTTGTTGCCCCATTTGCTCCATTTGAATTCTTCATTCTCTTGTTTGAGATTTGCATTTACAAGGAATTACGGGGTGTTCGGGAGTGATTTTGGCCAAAATCATTTGTCACTCGCTAAAATCAGTTCCAATTTATAGTTGTAATGTTTGACAATGATATTCAAACAGTTATAGAAAATGACAAAAATAATTTTGGCATCGCTCCCAAACATGTCTTTAGTCATGGGGCTTGATTCAATGATACTCCAATGGAGGATTTAATATCTAATCTGTTTTATTCCTTATGTGAAAATAGTACTATTTTCCATGATTACATGTTGAAGTTTAAACAAGGTTCTCTTTCTTTTCAATAAAAAGCATAGAAACTGGCATGGATGTACGTCTGATTCTCTCCTAAAATAATGTGTATTGTCCACGAGTGTGAAAATCACATAAGCATGAAGAAGAATGACAAATTTGTTGATACAATTTGAAGCAGAAATAAATGGTACAGAATGTGTTCTTAGATTCTCCCATATTGTACCTACAGCATGTAGATATTATGCCCTGCATTCAGATCATACTCCATTTTTACATATTTATAATGACATTTCAAGTTCTGGTGAACCAAAATATTATTAATAAATTTGTGACTTTAAATAGTGTAACACCTTGACATATCAGGTAAATACATAATATCTAATAAGACAGACAACATGGACATAACCAAATCCTTGTACTAACAGGAAAGCTTGAATGAAAGACATGAGATGAACTGCCACAAGGAACAAGTAGCACAGAGAGGTGGTATGTAACTGATCTCGTATTGCCTGTCGATCCGAAGTCAAAATTTGACAATAGCATCCTCCAATAACTTATGCATCTAAGAATCAAGCTACCCCCTGCCGTGCCATTTGCGGGGGTTGTGATGGTGACTGATGCTGTTCTTCCATTGGGGGTGGATGTGAATATGGCTGCTGTGGTCTTGTCATTGTTCCTGATTGAAAATAATTAGGACCTGTAATTTGATGTGATGAAGGAGCATAATTTCCTCCCACCTGAGGGTTTATGGGAGGTCGCCAATGTGGTTCTGCCATCTGAGGGGTCCCGTGAGGTGGCTGACGAGGCGGTCCCATTTGAGGTGGCACCTGTGATTGGGGAATTCTTGGGGGTCTGGAGGGCGGGCGATAAGGAGCATGTCCCCATCTATTCATGTTTAGCAGTCTTTCGATCTCTTCACTCAGACCAGCCTTTACAAATACCTCTTTAACAAATTCCTGAAGTGTGGGAGTGAGCCCAATACCATACCTCATTATCTGGTCAAGCAACTCTCGGCTCGCGTCCAGTGCACCTTCATTACATAGCCCTCTAATCACTACATCATAGCACGTGGGATCTGGTTTAGGATCCCTCTCTCCCATTTTTGTTAAAATCTGAGCACAGTCAACTGCCTTGCCGTTCTTGATTAGTTCACCAAATACCCTGTTTCCGAAACTAGCAACAACTCTCAAACCAACCTCAACCATTCTGTTAAAAACTCTCAATACATCATCAATCTGTTCAACCTTTAAATAAGCATCAATCAATGTCCTATGAGTTGTGACATCTGGGGACAAAGACTTTGAGCAAAGTTCAGCAAAGTAAGTCTCTGCATCTGCCATCATTCCCTTCTCACAAAACCTTGCAATGATATTATTATACCCTGCAACATCCATAGCAAAAGGCCTTGACTTTGGCTGAGTTCCCACCTTCCGGAAAGTCTCTATTGCCTCTGAGAACTTGCCAAGATTAAAGCACTCATTGACCATTATGTTAAACGTATCTGAATTAACTGCTTGGAAGTTCGGAGGAGTGTGGTTATCCAACATCTGATCAAACAAGGTCCAAGCCTCCGTTTTCTTCCCATGCTTAAGCAAAACTTCCAACAGCACATTGCAAGTTGCTGGAATCATCTTGAATTGCCTATCAAGCAATGACTTGTACGATTCCATGGCCTCCTTCTCTTGCCCCCTATTAAAAAACCAGTCCATGAACGTCGCATTCACAACTCCGTCATACACCAAACACCTCTCCTTCAACTCATCAAACAATTCATTCGCCTTCTCTAAATTCTCCAAATTTAGAAACCCGGCAATCAAATTATTATAAACCAATGAATCAGCCCCATGCCCTTTATTCAACATTTCCCGCAGAAGATCCACAGCCTCCCCAATCCTCCCAGAATCAATCAATCCCTTGGTTAAATGCCGATATGTCACCGCAGAAGGACTAAACGGAGCATTAGCTATAATATGACGATAAATCTCAAGACCCACATCAACACGACCCTCATCGCAATGAGCATTAATCAAATTATTATACGACACAACATTGGGAACTATATTTGACTGGTTAAAGAAGAACTGAAACAGTGCAATCGCATCGCTATACCTCTTGGCCCGATACATAGCAGCAATAATGGCATTACAAGTGAAAACCGTCGGCCGCGTGTTCGAGAATACAGAGTGGCGAGCGACCGCAGAAGCTGCATCAAGATCACCGGCACGAATCAGGGATTGAACACGATTGTGAAGGTTAAGACGAGGCCCCACAAGAGAGGATGTCGAGTCAGGAAGACGAGGAGCATTGGGATCACGCTGTTGGGGCGGGTAGTTGTCGCGGCGAAGAGCATGGAGAGGGGGTTCAATACGAAGACGGCGCTTTCTACGGCGCCTTTCAGCAGCAGCTTCTTCGGCAGATGAAAATGCAAACGAGCGGGCAGGGAGGAGCGAGATAGGAGCAGCAGTTTGAGAGGACGGTGGAATCGGGGCCTGCAGATGGTGGTTCAGGGGACCGATGGTCAGAGCTCGGGAATGCGACGGAGAGGCTGAAGAGCGGCGGAGAGAGCGGAGGAGGAGGCGGCAAAATGACATATTTCTACGGCGGAGAGAAACCGGAAGCCGTCGGAACAGCGATGGCGAAAGATGAAGAAAGAGAACTGTTAAACCCTAGGAGAGAGAGAATTAGGGGTTCTGGAAATATGTTAAGGACATTTATATATATACGTCTTTTAGGATTTTTTAAAATAAATATTACCATTTTTTCAACATATTTTTTTCCAAACTATTTCTTAGATGTTGTAGTTTTTAAAAACTATTTTTCAAAATATTGTTCCCAACCATGAAATTATTTATGGAAGATATGAGACGATTTTAAAACTAACATTCAAAGAAAATAATTCTTTTTTTTTAATCTTCGTATTTATATAATCTAAGAGAGACATCAAAAATCAATTAATTATTTAGTTTTTATCTTCATATTATGTATTTATATTGTCAATGAAAGATCGGGAAAAAAAGTTACAGAAGTGTCATGACTCAAATATCCGAAAAATTTATACAATCACCCTACCAAACAAACTATCCAAAATAGAATTGTAGGAACTATGAGTAACCATTTTTTGTCTATTTTTTCTAATTATATTTTCAATACAATATTATACTTAGTACATTTATTGAAATGAAATATAACCATAATTTTGTACCCAAAATTTTTTCATCCGTATAAAATTTATATTAAAATTTTGTAAATATAATTAAAATGATATTTTTTTTAAAGTATATACAAATCAAAATAAGTGGTTTTTAAAAGTATAAAAATTAAAATAAATCAAAATTAAAAGTAAATGGTAAAGAAAAAACAATTTGAAAGACAAAACGAAAATAAAGAGACTGAAATAAAATTTTATTATTATTATTACTTTTAATTTTTGGTTGGAAGAAAAATGTATAACTTATTTAGTAAAATATTTATTAATTAATTAAAATAATTTATGCAAATGAATATAGTCCAATAATTATCACATATTTTTAAGGTTCGAATTCTACTCCTGATGTTATACTAAAAAAATAATTAAATAATTTATATTTTAAAGTAATCTTTTAAGAAAATTTCGTTTACGTTTTTATCTATGTATATATAGAACAGATATTTTTGAAACTGGAAGCCTAAGCTTACAGCGAAAATCATATCAAACAAGAAGCTTTTCAGGTTCGATTTCTTGATTTGTATCTCTCTAATTTCTTTATCAAATTAATTCATATACCATATTTTATAGCTACTCGAGTGAAGAATCGCACTGATTCTTCGAATTTGGATACGAAAACCTAAATTCCAATTGAAATAGTACTACCGCCAACGGTTCTGCTATGTCGATTGTTTGAATCGAAATTTTAGATCCGTATCCATTTTCTTATCTCTGACACGAAATCGATGGAATGATCGTGTGGTTTCTGAAGATGATTTTGCTTTTTTTATGAAACTGTTATTGTTGCAGGTCGCTAGGGCTTTTAGAAGTGAATATGCATCCTCCTCTAACTTTGCATAAGCACCCGATGTGTGCCGAAGTGAGTTCTAAACTATCTCTTCTTAATATATGTATATATTGAATTCCTCCCGATGGTTCACTTCACCTTCATTTCGCTTTTGAATTCGTGCCCGTTTCTCATTCTCATTTCTAAATTTTATTAAGAAACTTAAGCATTTTGCAAAGAAACATTTCTTTGTTTATCATTTTTTGGAAACATTCTCAAAATTATATAGAAAATTTGGAAACCAAAACAAGTTTCTTGTTTCCAATTTCAATTCCAATTTGTTACCTACATATTATTTGATCTTTCATGTATTCATGGGTGTTAGGCTATATAACTCTATTTTTCTCTTGCTATCTTGTAAGAAAGAAAGAAAAAGAAAAATAGAAACAGACGAACAGTGTTTTTGGCCAGTTCTCTCTTAGTTTTTAATTCAACTCATCTCTATTCAATCAAGGGTAGAATCATTGACAACCTAATTCTGCTTTGTACTGATGAAAATCAAATGATGACTCTAAAGCTATAATTTGTTGAGTCATGTTCTCTATAGTTGTGCATTGTGGTATGAACTAGAATTCATCTTCTAAATAGAAAGAGAGAAGCAAATCGTTTTTCTTTTTAAATCTAGGGAGGAGAATCTTCTTGTAGTTTACTAATAAATTCGACACTTGTCTATGTGTGTAAGCCCAAAATTCTCTGCTATGATGTGGTTTTGTTAACTTTGATATTTGGAAACCAGTTTTTTAAAACCATTTTTGTCCTTGCGTTTCTCTGTTCTCATTCGTACAGATTATCGAGCAGTTTCAGAAGTGTCATGTAGACCATCCTGTTGCAAAATTCTTTGGTGAATGCACAGATCTGAAAATAAAGCTTGATCGGTGTTTCAGGCAGGAAGTGAGTTTTGTGCTTCCACATTCTAGTTTTCCTTGGTTTCTTTTGAACTTGACCTGCCCCTTTTTCATCTCAAATGGGATTTTTTCTTTTTCTTTTTTTTTTTATCCACAGAAAGCCCTGAAGCGAAAGGCAAACTTTGAGCAGAGCAAGAAAATGAAGGAAAGACTACAAGCTTTAAGAAAGGAAAACTCTTTATGAAGTAGCTAGGAGATGGCTTTCATGAAGAATTTTTCAAGAGAAAACCCATTAACTAATCAGACAACCGAGATCGGGAAGACATGGCGATAAAGAAATTTGTAGCCAGTTTCAATGGTTGGAGACTTAGAATGACTCCAGAGAGCGGAAGAGGAAGAAACTATAGGACGAACACCAAATTTGTAGATTGTGAAGATTACTGCATTTTGGGTTGGGAAGTTCTAGATATTCTTTGTATGCTTGAAAATTGGCCATGATCATTGTTTAGTTGAAAATTGTCTGATTTATTGTTACAATCATGACGAGGACTCTTATACTCTTTCTCAAGAACCTTCTGAAAATAAAATGTATTCGGATGAGATATTGGAGTGTGTTATTTGAGAATAAAATGTGTTATTTGAGAATAAAATGTTCGAGCTTGGTTTTGCATCAAATGATACTGTGGATTATGGTGTGATATAAGGTAGCTAAATTCATTAAAATAATAAGTAATTTAACTAATACCTTTTGTAATACGTGCATCTTTCAATATTTTTTAGAGGTTTATGTTCCTTACCGTGCATCTTTCAATATACTCGTCATCTTCTTAATGACGATCTGCCTTAGGTTTCATCCTGAACTTTTATTTGCCTCGTGCTCGTTAGAGATTGTGGGTGAGTAAAAGATTCCAAAAATTCGATCCGACCGACCAAAATCGACTGAACTGACATAGGTCGATCGATTTGCTAAATAGGTCCGAATCAACTTGTTGTCCATTGACTTAGTCGAATATGTTACTTAATAGATGACATCATTAAATGCACTGCAGTGACACCATGTATTTTATTCACTCACTTCTCAACTTCCTGCGTAGTTTTCGTCTCTTTTCTTTTCCATCTCACTTTCTTTCTTTTCTTCTTTTTGTGAAAATCAATTTGGAAAGATGAAGAGATGTAGAAGTTAGAACTTGAAACCATGGCGGTTGGTGCTTCTCTCCCTTTCTTTCTCTTTCCCTCTCTCTTCTTTCCTTCTCTAGTTTTCTTCTCCCCTTTTTTCCTCTTTTTGGTCAAGGTTGCCTTCCTCTTTGCCCCCCACCTCTGTTATTCATTCTGTTTCACATTTTTCTTCACATTTTTCTTCTTCTCCCACTTCTTCATCTCTAAACCGACCAAAACCGACCGATCGACTGCAGGTATAATTGATCGATCGGAGTTGTAGGGTCTTCAAACACCAATGAGCTCCGACCAATGAAAACCAACTTGTCGGTGGTCTTGGTGGTCGGCATCAGTTGGAGCTTGCCAACCAACCGATGAACACCCCTAGTCCTCGTCCTCTTTTGAAGAGGCGTAGCCGTCTCTTCACTCACCTTCAACCAGAATTGAAGTTGGAGGTTTAAATGATTACCATCCATATTTATTGTAGTACAAAAAGTTCAAATGTTTGGTTAAACTAAAAAGAAGAAAAATTTGTATTAAATTGACTAGCACTTCACACATTTTCATCTCCTCACATTCAACATGGCTGAAAGTCTGGTTCCACCTAGGCTTTGGTACACAGACCGATTTTCTCATTCTCATTTGTTTCTTATCTAAAAAGACCTTCCATGGAAAGCACTAGACAGTAACTGTTTCTGCACTCAGTCTACCATATACAAAATTTAACTGTACAGTAGTTTTGCATCATACCGGCATTTAGTTGATACAAAAATATATTAACAGCCTAAAGTCTATTCAGGAAAAAGCAACCGGATGGCGTCGCTTAAAAGGATAGCCTCTGCTGAGCTCTGACCACTCTTCCAAACTTTACATTTCAACTCGAATGCACTGCTGTCCCTCCATTGCTTCAGTAACGACAACGGCAACGGTCCCCTCGTCTCACCTTGAGGACTTGCACAATACCACATGGGGCAATTTGGATTCTCTGAGTTCTGCTTTTTATCTTCAACCCTCAAATGCCCGTCGTCGTCACTCAGCTCAATCAACTGAACTTCAGAAGGGCCTTCGCTTTTTAACTTCGATTCTTGAATGACAGTCGCCTCGTCTTGCTTACTTGTGCAGGAAACCAACGTTTCGGAACATGGATGCTCCTTTGGCAGAATGGATTGATGCTGCTCTTGATGGGTTTGAGATTTTGCAGCTGATATACAAGATTTTTTAGCAAAATCTTTACAAGTGGGCACATCAAAGTGTTGCTGCTTCTCTGAGATAGTTGGGACACCAACCTGACATTCTTCTACCTCAACAGCTGAGGATCAAGTCAGAATATAAAACAAACATACTTTCTTAAATTAACCACTTCAAAACAGTTGAGCTAAAATTTTGATGCTTGATGCTAATTAGAACCTTTCTGATAAATATGCATTTGAAGTCAAAGGGAGGCTATTCTGGCTCTCGAACAAGCATACAATATCAATGTAAATCTCTCTGAAGAAATTTTATGTATATGTGACTCAACAATGTTGGAACATGATCCAAGGGAAACAGTTCAGTTGCATTTGAGGCCTGCCTTCTGTAATTCATTGACCATCCTCTATGATGGTCTCGAGATGGGTATTTTGGAGACTCTTGATTATGATTATTATTATTTTTATCATATATGAATTTCACAAATGAAAATAATGAATTAAAAGTATTTCTAGATTCACTGAAGCTCTTGAACTGAACTAATTGTTGAACATTAAAGACTATTAAATTAAAAATTATATAAATAGCATTCAACGATTTGAAGTTAATTTTTTGACTTTTAACATGAAAATAGTTGCACCACTTTCAGCTAGTTTGAGATGAAATGGTTGCTAACTGCTACCAGAAGAATACTCAAAGCACTCTGATGTAACTATTGACAGGACATCCCTTTGAATTCGGAGTCTTGATCACAACTTCTTGGTTCTATGGCTTGAGAGGAATTAACTGGGGCTCTGAATACCAAGTGTAAAGTGTACTCCCTCTAAATTATTTGAAGCTTTAGATGGAGCTGATTGTCTAAGGGTTAAGCAATTACTCTCATTTCTATAATGCCAATCCATCTGAGAACTTATTTATGATCTCTTTTGGCTTTGTGGTGGGGAAAAATAACTAATCTTCCAATTTTTATACTTTCTGACAGTCTCAAGGACAAATTCTTATTCACTGAACTCAAATAGTAGAAGAGAAAATATGAGAGCCCTCTTTCACTACTTGATGTGAGGTTTTCTTATCGTCTCCCCGAGAAACTTACGAACTCCGCTATCTTGCCTTTACTTTATTCCTCTGCCCCAAAAAACTTACTTCCCTTTCGCATGCTTCTCCCTCGCCTAAGCAGAATCTTCAACAATACCAAAAACTGCCCATAATAGCCAAGTCCCCCTAATGTTCCCTTTACATCATCCACACTCTTACACGAATAAGTTATATATAATTGCGGTTTATGTTTATCAATACTCTGCGCCAAATATCCACCTAGTCTGAAAGGGGAGATGAGAAATTTGAGTAGGAATGTTGCTAGGTTCTTTAAAATCCATGCCCCCAAATAGATACCTCAAGATCGTTTTTCTTAAAGAGGCTGATTCATGCACCAACAATGCATCTTGGTTCTGTGTCCATTCCCATTGTAGGTATTAAAGAGGTCGATGAAGGTAGGGGTTAAAGCTTTGCAGGTCTGTCCCCTCTGACCTGGGCAACTTTGAAACGCGGACAACTGATGGATCTTAGAAGAGGCGGAAGTTTCAATTTATAACCAGCTGGCCCTACCTTTGTATCAATTTCAAAGGGCGCCCATAATAGCATGGGCGAACTTATTGACTCTTTTAGTTATCGGTTGGTGCCGGTATGCTTGTAATTTGAGATATACCCACTGTCCTACCCAAAAGAAATATATTAGCCTTAGGCACCAGTTAGCTGCCTCACTCTATTCATCAGTTTAGGAGCATAGGTTGTACTTCCCTTAAGGTAAGTTCCATGAAGCTGAAGGGTTTAGCCTAGAAAAAGCTAACAAAAGAGTTGGCCCCTAGAGGAGAAAATACTCCTTGGCAACCCATGGGGTTGGGCCGCCTCTTTAAAGAATACCATCTACCATGGTCGTAATTGAGTGGTTATATCTCTTGTATATGTTATTAGATAGGTACGATATTTTCACTTTCCTTCTGTATCTAGGATATCTCAGTACTTTAGGTAGAACATAAAAGTATTTTCCATCAGATTATTAAATTGAATGAGAATTTTTCCCTGTCCGTCAAATCAGAATCAACTAAATTCTTTGGCAAACTAAAACCACCAGCAGCTGCACCCTTAAACAGAAACCCAACCAACACTAAGACCCAGCTGCTGCAGATTCAGGAAACAACCCGGGACTCAAGCCTGATCAACACTAAAAGAAAGCCCCAATAGCTCCTTATGTTCTACCAGTCAGTTTAAGGAGGTAAGTGAAAGAGAAAACTGAAAAATATGTCTCAAAAATCAGTCACCTATCAAGATAACTTAGCCTCCAAATTACAACCCACATGTTCAAAGGATTGAACTACCTCTAAAGGAAACAATAAATGAAGATGTTCACTATGAGAAGGGGGATGTATGGCTATCTTAACGGTACGACCTACACAGGCAGCACTAAGAAGTAAGGATAGAAAAGACACATACAACTTGGAAGGTAGAAAACAAGCTACGGCCTGGCTCATAACTTCAATGGATCATGATATCGGACAAACTAAATTTAACGGATCAATGGCTCTTAAATTCAATGTAGCAACTAGGATAGAAGAGACATCCAAAAGTGAGTACTTTTTCAAAGGTAAAAGAGAACATCTGAACATCAATTATTAAAACAATTATAAGCAAAGAGCAAGTTCCAAAAAAAATCAAGTAATTAAGACAAAGGCCACTAACCTCTGACATCTTTTCTGTCATCTCTTGTATCAACCACGGCCTTGTGCTGTAAACCCCATATGGGCAGTTGTCCTTCATGCTTATGACTTACTTGTTCATCCCTCTCTAATAAATCATCAAAGGTAGAAAACAAGCTACGGCCTGGCTCATAAATTAAATGGATCATGATACGGGACAAACTAAATTTAATGGATCAATGGCTCTTAAATTCAATGTCGCAACTAGTATAGAAGAGACATCCAAAAGTGAGTACTTTTTCAAAGGTAAAAGAGAACATCTGAACATGAATTATTCAAATAATTATAAGCCAAGAGCAAGATCCAAAAAAAAAAAAAATCAAGTAATTAAGACAAAGGCCAGTAACCTGTGACATCTTTTCCGTCGTCTCTTGTATCAACCAGGGCCTTGTGCTGTAAACCCCATATGGGCGGTTGTGCTTCATGCTTATGACTTACTTGTTCATCCCTCTCTAATAAATCATCAAATGTGGGTTCAGGAATATCTGCTATCACTTTTGGAAGTTCATTTATCAACCGTGCTTGTTCTGATGACTTTTGAAGTAGAAGTCTTTTTTCCATGTACTCAAACAGTGTACATACAAAGCAAAGGTTAAGGCCACTTATTTTTATCTTTCTCAGGTTTAAGGACAAAATGCCGGCTAGGTCAGATCCACATGAAATTACCCAACAGCATGTGGACCCAAATCGAAAAAGAAGTAGATGGTTAGGCAAAACTATGTCTGATCCTTTTCATTTTACAGTTATATCTTATTAATGTTATTGTTATCATTTTAACTAAGACATACAACTTTATAGTCAAGAGAATATACATAAGAATGATTTAAACCGTAGAAGTTGAGGTAACTCAACAGACAGGGATATTATTACTATCTGATATCCTAGGTGATTCCAACTCATGGATATGCAATGTTAGATATTTCCTTGTAATGTCTAGAGTTTGTAACGATTATCCTCTCATCCTAATTGTATGCCATCTTTCTTTCTTTTCTCCTTCTGTTTCTTTTCTCTTAAAGTGTTTATATATTAATGACGATTATGTATACGATGAGTGCTCCAGTAGATCCAAAGAGAAAAGGATAAACTTAAGCATTATGATTGTTATCCTTATTGTATAGTAGGACCACAATAATTGAAATGGCAACAATTAGAAAGTTATCAACTTAGAGTTTTATACTTCTTCTAAAATAAATCATTGTCTTAATTTTAGCCACTCAAAAATGACAGGTGTCAAATAAAGTGAATCCAGAAAGGATATTCTCTTCTCTTTCCCTTCTCATTTGCATGATCAATACACGTTTGCAATCTGGTCAGCTCTCTTGTAATCCACTGACAGTGACAAATATAAACCAGTTGAATGTATTTAGAGATGAAATCAATTATTTACTTTAAATCATATTTCAGATTACCCTACATGTTTTGTAATATCCTCATGCAGACTTTTTGCCTTCTCGTAAAGCTCCGCCTGAGAAAAATAAATTATAGTTAAAGCTACAAGTAAAATATGTGAATTTGAATAATGCCTCTGAATTTAGCAAGAAAAAGAAAAGTCTTAAAAAAGATGTAGGTTTAGACAGTACAGAATAATAAATTATGAGATAGTGTGAAATTAAGAGAGACATGTAGATTTAAGTACAGCACCACTGCACGACTATTTACAGGCTTTGATCATTATACCGTTGTAATTCTCAACATTGTAAAAGGCCAAACAAATAAAATTAGCTAAAACTAAGCCCCGGAGGTTTTCTACATTAGTTTGTTGCATAAATTTACAGAAACTTGTTGTACAGTAAAAAATGCATTTAACACACATGAGGTAACAGACAAGATGCCAGAATGGAGAGGGTGCAAGAACTTCTCAAGTTCATCTCATTGTTGAACTTGCAAAATAAACCACCATAAACTTTCTTGAAATGTAATCATGTTTGGTAGATAGACATTTAAAACATGGAAATTAGAAAGATAATGTGAAGATTTTGGAGAGGTAATAAAGGATATGCCAAATTTCATGCTAGCTTAGCTTCAATAGTTATTGAGCACAAATTTACTGTTATAAGAGACTGTAAGACAAAAGCTTTATAGGTTTTAGAATTCACATGTCACAAAATTTTTTAATCCAGAGAATTAATTGCAGAGGTTCTCAGAATACAGGTTGTTTGGATTTTTTTTTTAAAACAAGAAATTTGTTTAAAAGGTGCAAATGAAGATTATTTGACATACAGATGGATATCCATGTCGATAATTACTAAGAGAATGCGGTAGCGTATATCTGAAGAAAAAATTTAGACAGAATACGACATTGTGACAAATGAAGATTATTTTTAATTTTGGTCTTTGCTCATTCATAAAACTCGTTTCTCACTATAGGCCACCAGGCAAGAAGTACCTTCACAGAGCTATTACTAGTCCATGAAAAAAAGACTTGTTCAAACGAGAATATACTTTCTCATGAACAGAAAACCACTGCAAAAGCTTTTCAGTTGAGTAATTCTCTACCAGTTCATGCATGCTTCAAAACCTTTACAGCCTTACCACAGTGGGCTTCTTGAGCAGGCCATTTCTCACTCTCTGGAGCAGATCCTTGCATTCTTCCTGCAATACCAGACACGGGGTCAACATTTCCCAACATTATCTTTATTTCGATATGAGTAGGGTGGATCACTTAGAAAACCTCTAGTAGAGGCTTCTTCTACGATCAGAATGTAAAAAAGGAGGAAGTTTCTCCCTGCAGAGAAAATCCTTCCATTTCAACTTCAGTATAACTGTTTGATTCCATGATGTCACCCAATTCAACAGATCACAAATTTACCTAGGCATGGTGAGTAGCAGTCTGTAAATGGTTTTAGATTCTGATTTATTGATTTGTAACAACAAAGAAGTGGTAACAATTTTTGGTCAGCTTTGGCACAATTTAGAGAAAACTTGTCATATCGTCACAAGAAAGTTCAGAGCGAACACTATGGATTTGTTAAAACTAGGAAAAGGTCTTTCCCTATTTATCTGGGGATCATAAATCAAGATCTTCAATTACGAAATGAAACTCTAATTCAAGAGCTCCCTGTCCCAAAACACGATATTAGACACATTGGTAAAATTTCAAATTTCAAAGGTCACTACAAAAAGTTTATAGCTAAAAATTATCTATAAATAAAGCATAGTGGGAGCTGAAAATTTCCCTTAACGATAGGATCCGAATTTTCTAACAGACTATGCAAATTAAACAAACATGTCTATGCTACCTCACAGAAGTCATCATCTGATAAATTGTTGATTGGTATATAGTCTAGCCTATTGGTAACTTGCAGGAGAATTTTCTGTTTCTCAGTGTTGCTTGAATATGTCTTTATGCCTGTGATGTGCAGAAAAAGAATTAGAGCAAAGTACAGTAATTTTTAAATCACCAGCAACACTTCAATATGAAACTACCAAAGATCAATCAGTTTCAGCGACAGAAATGTATGGCAGAACACACTTCCAAAGGTGGCTGAGGTGCACGAAAATGATTTTGAAAAGACCAGGTTATTCTCACCAAAAGTAAAGAATGATTATTTTTCCAGTAGGGAAAATAAAAGAAGAATACTAATGAAGATTCATTGCACTATGGACTGGACATTCATCTTGAAATGCTTCACTTATTACCTTCAAACTGAAAAAATAAATAAATATTTGATGCCACAACTTAATTTATCAAATTTTGTTCAGATGCCACAACTTAATTTATCAAATTTTGTTCACCTGGTGTAATGATCAACTGTGAAAATTCAATCATATGTTCCATGATGAGCCAACTTTAGTATGCAAGAGCTAGACAACAAGAACAATAACTAATGCATGAAAGGACAATCTATTCTATTATTTAACCGAATTCATTTGGCCATATAAGAAATTAGATTTTAAAAAAATTATTTAAAAAATAAACTAAGTACTGATATTTCCAACTGATGGCTGCTCTTTTGTTTATATCCATTTACTTTACCTATCTTTCCATCATTTCTCCCTCAATATCACTCTCTCCTACACTTTTCCCTCCACCTCTCTTCCCATCAGATTCTCCCTTCATCGGTCTCACTGTATGTCTCTCCATCTAACTCACTTTATGTCCCTCTCAAGCTTAAGTCTAACTAACCAATCTATAATCCATTTGCATGGCCATTCGAGTTGCATGTGAGTTGTGAGCAAAAGCTCAAGGGTAAGCAAACAATAAGTCAAGGGAGTGTTCAATGGTTCATGCATGTGGTTAGTTAGGCAAATGTTCACGATGCCTGCATGCAAGATCAACGGGCTCAATTTTAAAGAGAACAAACATTGCCTTTTAAGTCTGACAGATCTGAAGGAATCTTGAAAAGAGGGTCAAGGCAAGAGAAGCCTTTCAACTAACCATGGTTGAGATTGGAATCATGGAGCCACACGCTCCAAGATAGTGGGATTACAACACATGGTGCCTGAGCTCATTGCTCATGATTTTTTTTAAACAGGGGATCTAGGTCAAAGGATGTCTATCTCTTTAAAAATTCTCTTAAATAAAATCTTCACTTGTTTAAGTTTTCTGTATTTCATTCAACATAATACTATATCTTTCATATATTAAAATTTTGTTATTTTTATGCTGTGTGTCTCACTCACTAAATTATGCAAAGACTCATGTGCGTGCTGCACTTCAGAAAATGCAGATGAAAATACCTTTCACATAGAGGTGAATTGGACAAAACTACTAGGGTCCGACCTAGTAGAATATGAGAAAGCAAATAACCCGTTAGCTTTGTAATTTTTATATGAACAAATAACCCGTTAGCTTTGTACATTAGAAAATGAGAAAGCACCATGAAGAAAGGCAGCATCATAGAAGAAGATTTTTTTCCTGCGGATAAATTGGACAAAAATATTTAAATGCTTCAAATATTAAGCTTACATATGTTATAAAATTCAACCACTAATCTAAGCAATAGAGATAGTTAATTACCTGTAACTTGCAGTAACTGGTAAGAATTTTTCTGTGAATAGTCATTGGGATCGGATTTAGCTCTTATAAAACTTCCCATCATTTTTCCTTCAAAACATTCGTGGTTTTCAAGAAGTCTCTCTACCAGACTTTTTTTCAGGTATACCAGCTTGACATTTTCAGCAATAATAGCAGCGGAACAATTATGTGACACATGTGAAGGTTCCTGTTCAGCTGGTTTTCTATCTAAGACCAACTTCCTCGGCCTTTTACAAGCCATTGAAGAAGTATCATCCTTCTCTTCTATACTACTTGTGCTCTCATCATCTGATGGTTGCTCCATGTTTTCAGCAAAATGAGCAGTTAGTTGATTGTACACGCTAATCATATTAATTGCTTTCCTCCCAAAAACAGCACGTAGCTTAGCATCGCAAACAATTTTCTTCTTTTTCTGAGGATGGAAAAGCTTGTTTTCTTTGCAATAAGCTATAATTATAGAAGTCACGTCATCCTGCGATAACTTTTGGCTTGTATCTTTGCCAATTTTTGAGAGAAAGTCTATAATTGGTTTTGACCCCCATCCAATGAACTCTTTGTTACTTGACTTCATTTTTTTCATTGTGCCTAGCTTCTCCTTGCTTCTTTTTCCTTTTCTTACTAGCTTGTGCCCTTCTTCTGTATCCACCTGCTCTTCATAATCTGATGATATTTCATATTCATCAGTGTCTTCTTCTGATTCCTCAATTTCGTTTGAATTGAAGTCAGATCTACTTCCCGTCATCAATAAGTTACTTGCAGTACGGACATCTTTTGCTGTCAAACCCTCTTTTACCTTCATCAGTTCCCAATATTCCTTGAATAGGAATTCATAAGTTTCACTATCATTAAAGTCAATCTTTGTCTGCAAATTATAAAGCATAGAAGGCATAAGAAAATCAGAAGGAAGTAGAAATCACCACTGCACCCAGTTTACAGAAAATTTTGCTTCAAAAAAGAGAAAAAAAAGGTTTACGGAAATTTTAATTATTTGTTCATATTCTAATACTCGATCACACTTGTGGACTTGAAAATTTGCACAAAACTCAACGTCAATATTAAATGGAGAAGAAATGACATTACAGGGATCTTGTTTCCCTAAACCCAAAAATTTAAGTTGATGGGTTACATTAAATTTAATTATGATTTTTTTTTTTAATATCCGTCTATCGGACCAGCTTACGCGCACCTCAACTATTCATGTGCCAACCGCCTGACCCTACTACATTTGGTTGACAAGGAAACTCATAGGATATTAAATCCTAGGTAGGTGGCCACCATGGTTTGAAACGACTCCCTCTAAGTCTTTACTATTTACATTGGCCTTCATTGACCACTTGAGTCATCCCATGATGGTTATTAAATTTGTTTATTTATTCATATTCTAATAGGAAATAATAATATTTGATTGACCAAACGAGATTTATAACAGCCTTGCATGTCCAAGACAGTCATTAGGGACAAAAAAGAAAAAGAAAAATAAATTTGGAAATATAACACGAATATAAGGTTTGTTTGGAGACCACTCAGCTGTGATGCAATTTTAGGTAAAAGGGAAGATGAACAACATTAATCTCTCTCTCCTTTTTGGTTTGTGGAGTTTTACGTCAAAAGTCAAAACCTTATGAGGAAGATGGGCTGGGTATTGGAAAGGGTGTAAAAATATTACCCTCCTACCTCAATGGTTATGGTGGTTTTCAACTAAACCTCAGGCCTTGTGGCATCAAGAATTTGAAAGTATGGAATTCACCTTTTCGAGAAAAGGTGGAAGTTGAAGATCCCTCATTTCGAGAAAAATACCATACATCTTAGATGAATCAAATATTTTGACTATGTGAGAACATCCACATATAAGCAAAAGCCTAATAATATTTGAAAGAAGTAATCGCTTGAGGAAGTCCATGGCATAAGAATCAACAAATGAGGGAAGAGATAACGTAAAACCCAAAGGTACCAAAAATGTGTTCATTTAATGAGGAAATAAAGAGAACTTCAGAAAATTGAGTACCTTGTTAATCATAATTTTTCTTCCATCTCTCACCCTCACTACCAATAGAAAAAGAAACTTCATTTAAGACAATTATAATTTTGAAGCACATAATGCACAACCCATTTCATTTCTTGGGTTGAAAAGATTGCCTGAAGTGAGAAGTCATTTCAAGATTTTTTTTTTCCATTACAAAAAAACTAATATAAAGAATCAATCATAAAAAAGTGATAATTCCTCTTTAAAAGACAATAAAAAAATTACAAAAAGTTTGACCTTTTGGGATGCATGGAAGCAGAAGTATTAGCAAAGTCTAAAGAGGTGTTTACATTTTTTTACCAGAACCTAGGAGGGGAAATCTATGACAAAGATCATTCTGATCTTCAGATTGATCTTCAAGATTACACTTCTTCCCTACTAACCAGATAACCCAATAAAGAGCTGAATTCACATATATCCAAAAATGATTTTAAGAATTATTTTATTGGTTGAATTTTTTTATAAATTGTCTTGAAATAAGTTTTTCATGCCAGATTGGTTAGATTATATGGCTAAACCATACATATTATTACTGATATGGTTCTTAAAGAATTATTCAAAATACTTTCTTCCATTCTGTTGCTCGTTAGTCGAAATAAATGAAGAGAACAGAAGGATAAAACCAAAATGGAGAGAGAGGTTTGTTCTGGATATTGGGGTGTGCAAAGGAGTAGTGCTAAGCAATCATAAAGAGGATAAGTGAGCATACCCCGTCGGAGTCAACATCTTCACCATTTTCTATAAGTAATGCAAGCTTCAAACAGTGACTGCAGAATCCTCTATACCCTCTAACATGCACAAACTCGCTGATAGAAATGCAGCGTCCACATACAGCTTTAGGGCAGCAAACACAACGAAACTTTGAGGTTTTAGGGCAGTGTTGGCATAAATGCCATTCTGATACATAATTTACATCATTATTTGAGAAACCGAAAAATATATAAATGGCACAAGCAGACAAAAAGACTACCAGATATTTAGCAAAAAAAGCAACAGACTAAGCTTACACTTCCCAGTTAGTTCTGGAAACTGATCTTACTGAGGCCTCCATGTGCATGTATGTAGAAGACATGGGAGAGGCACATAACAGGCAAGGCAGCAAGCAGGTTTAATACGTGGAAATAACACATAATTGTTAATCAATCTTTTCCTTAATAAGAAAGACCGCATGGTACAAGACTCGGAGAGATACTCAGCAGATATAACTATATAACTTGTGTGTCACTTGCATCAACATGTTAAAGAAATATTAATCTCATAACTTTGAAGTAGTCAATGACAGATCTCTTAATAAACATGTCCAGGAGTCACATTATACCATGCTCATTCAGTAGTTACCCTAGAAGTCACGAACTTCAAATGGGGCGGGATTGAAACTCGAAAGATAATATTGGATTCATAAACTTTTTATTCCCGTGTGTTGTCCAAAGATATAACTTGTATTAAGAAGAATCATCAAGAGTAAGCAACTAGCAACTGTTTAATTCAAGGGGAGAAATAAAACAGACTAAAATTCACACACGGCACGTAGATCACTCTTAAAATCATAATCGTTCTGCATCTTACCACAGATCCAACGATCTTCAGACTCCACAAAAGATTCCTCCTTTCCAACACAATCAGCGTGATACGCTTTAAGGCAATCTCTGAAATAATTATATACGCAATCAAATAATCACAGCCTATTTTGATAATACAGAATGAAAATGTATGATCGTTGAGATATTCATCGGCACAAAAAGGAATATATAAGAGAGTCCAAAATCCAGATAATTTTTTTAACCAAAAAAGAAAAACATCTACACCATCGCATCTTCACACAATCTAGCCAATGAGTGGAATGATCTTACATTAATTTTAGCTTTTAACAACAGTGTCCCAAAACACCACATCTACAGCACATGCACACGAAAAAAGTCCGATCAGCATGCTAATAAAAACATGTTTACGCGTCCATACATCTTCTTCACTCATGAATATTCATAAACCGACACAATGTGTGTTTTATTATTATTATTATTATTATTATTATTATTATTATTTTCTTTTTTGAGAGAGAGAGGAGATTTTTCCTTGAAACAAGGAAAATCACCGGACACAATGGGGATTGAGATGATCAAACCTCTACCGCATTCTAAATAAATAGCCCAACTAATCATATACTAGAGGCATCCCTGTGTGTACTTTCCCAAAATAATTTCTAGGAGAAGTTTCGGCTGAAAATTACAATGTGAGAAAAAAAGTGACTATTGGTGATCCAAGGGAAAAAAATATTAAACAACTAAGTAACCAATTTTTAACTGGATCGTGCGAGGAAAACGGAGAAAAAGAACAAACAAACAGAGCAACGGATTTTTTGTTCATTTCAATTTCCCACTTCAACTTTTCGCTACTCGCCCAATTTTCCATGCATGAACTTTTCTCTCTAAACATCAACATTTGTTATGCTCTCCCTTCCATGATCACTCTCTCTTGAGAAAAAAATTCTTGCATTAATAGAAGAAGGAATTGCCATTTTCAATTGTAATGGAACTCACCTGAAGTCGCAGAACCTGATCTGTCCTCCATCTTTGCAATGGAAGCAAAAATCCTCTCCGATTTCTTCTTTGGTTTTGCATTTCTTTTTCCCCATTTGCGCAGATTGGAGCTTGAATTCACTGAACTGTTCACATTGACGACTGAGGACCAGGAAGCTCCCTTTTAAGAAATGCTGATTATGCTAAAGCAATTTTGTAGAGTAATGATTAAAGCCTGAAAATATCACTTTTTTTGAGCGGACATATAGTTTTATATTGCTTAAATATGTAACTTTTTTTTAGATTAAAATAGTATTTTTGTCCTCGACTTTTAAAAGTTTGATTTTAGGTCGGGGTGAAAAAAAAATTACAAATAAATAAATAATGATATTAAAGAAGAAGTTTCTCCTTTTTAACTTTAGGAGTTGAGTTGAACCTGTAATTTAAAATAAAAATTGTTTTGTTTATTTTCATTTTATTTTTATAATAATTACAACACGATACTACCAATAGATTTCTTGAAAGGTAGTCGTAGCTTTATGCGAAAAGATTTTCGTATTAAATTTTACAAACGGGTCAACATAGTAGTCTTTTAAAAATACCAATATCAAAATCAACATTTTGAAAACAACTCGAATAAACCAAGGTTAAAAGTAGATTGACTAAAATAAACTAACTATACCAAAGCTAAAAAGTATAAAAATCAAAACAGTATTTTAACATTTTTTTTAGCACCAGTGTTTCTCAATTTTAGTTTTAAGTTCAATTATCATTAACATTTTATACATTTTATATTTATTATATTTAAGTTCCTACACTTTTAAATATAGTAAAGTAGTCTCTCGCTACACTTTTGCATAATAAAGTTTCTACACTCTGATGTTTCATTTTGGTCCTTGATAAGTGAATAAAACTTAAACATTAGGAGTGGTTCAAACACGTATTCATGTAAGACATCTATTGATTAAAATACGTTTCTATCATTTGTTTCTATTGAGTAATTTATTAAAAAATATTTGTACCACATGTGGTAGAATTTTTACCACATGACATGATCAGATTGTTTAAAGCAAAACAAGGATGGTTACAACTTACAACAACAAAAACAAAAAAGTTATTTGTTTTTATGTACTATGAGGTGGAGATCAAATTCACAACCTCTTTATTTGAGATATATGTCAATTACCGAACTATGCTCGCTTTGGCAAATAAAATTAAAAGTTAAATAAAATTAAAGTTGAAATACCAGACTAAACATTTTGAAAGTTGATACCAAAATCCAACCATCTAAAAATGTTAACCTGAGATTTAAATTTAAAATAATATATTTTAAAATATCTGATCACATTTTATATTTAAAAAGTAAAATATTACGTTTTTCAAATGTATAAGTAAGATGTCTCGACTATATTATTTTCATAAATTAAATATGTGTTACAATAAATGTAATATTATGTTTCTATTTTGCTATTTTTGTATTTCTAGTATAAAATGTGTTCTTTATGAAAAGAAGCCAACTTTGTGATAAATTTTGTCAAAAAGAGAAAAGAAGCTAACTTCTTTAAAACAAATATTTCAGTCTTTTGATAGGTTTATTTCAGTTTTTTTTTTAATAAATTTATGTCAGTTCTTCTATTTTTGCATAATAAAATAATTATTGAGTATCCTTCCCTTTTCTTTTGAAAAAATCCGTCTTAATTTAGAAAGACGACAAATCAAGTAAAATGAAACTAAGATTCTACCAAAACAATTAAATAAAATATAACAAATATGGAAAAAAAAATAGTAATTTATAAGTTTATAATAAATCATTATCTAAATTATCTAACAATTATTATATTTACAGTCAATAACTTAGTCAGTCATAAATCAACAATCATCAAATTTATAATTATTAATAAAATCTTTTGAAAATTGTGTAAAATATTTACGATTCTTTTAAACGTACATGTTTCAAGTAATTTATTAAAATACATATTTACAAACAATGTTAGCAAATGTTACTAGGAATTTGTGATTCTAGAGATAAATTGTGTAAAATCTGGAGGGAATTTTTTTTTTAAAAAATAATATATACAAAAAAACAATGGGAAAATGGTTTGAAAAGAAAGAAAAGTTATAGATCCCCACAATAGCGAATTCATCATATCTAAATAAAATAGAATCATAGAAAGAAAAACAAAACAAGCCAAAAATTAAAAATCCTTATTGAAGAAGCTAAACCCTTTCGTTTCCTTTTTACAATCAGTTTTTGTTCTTCATTGCAAAATTGACAAATACTCAGTTTCTCATCACAATCTTTCAACCACCACCACCACCGTCACCACCTCCACTGCCATGGCCGCAGCCATAAGACGGTTTCTCAAGCATGGCGCATGGGCCAACCGAGAAGTGGAGGGGACCCCGGCGGGGAAGCCTCTCGGCTGGGAGAGAAGAGGCTGAGTTCCACAAAAGTAGCAGTCCCCATTCCAGCTGAAGCTGCATCCTTTTCAAATGTTCTAAAAGAAATCGACCCCCGCTTGGTGGAGGCATCGGAGTTTCTGGCCGGGCTCATGTGGGAGGAGGTATCACCAAAACGGGGCTGGTTAGCAATGAGAGAGATAGTGTCATTGTGATCATCGATAGACCTTCGCCTTGACTCCAAATCCTGTAAATTGCCCAAAGCCAAAGAATCCGCAACCGGGAGGTAGACAAGCATGCATATACACAGTCCAGCACAACATAAAAGTACAAGAAAAGCTGAGAAAGTGAGAGCTTCAAATAAAAACTGCTCTGGTTTCCGCGAAACAGAAAAACCGAGTAATATAACCCGTATCGGGAGGAATCCTGAAACCGAGAATATCAATGTGTATACTCTCCTCTGCAAGTTCTTGTTGATGACCAGTTTCAAAATCTGCCTCCCAAGCCAAAATAAGTAGATGGTTAGGATGGTGGCAAAAAAGCCGAGGAGGATAGTACTCAGTAAAGGGTAAGTACAGAGAGCGATGTCCCGAACACCTTTCGAACTAGATACAGTTACAATGGTGGCTGCACTAGTAAAATATTTTGGCAGTTTATGAGCGTATCTGCTATCGTCGTTTAGTCGGGGTCCAATAAGTATAACAACAATCTGAAGAACAAACACTGGGAAGCAGTAGAGAAAAATATACCCTGCAGTTTTCCTGTTCCATTTGCGGCTGAGAATTCCGGACTCCATCTTTTGAAGGGGACCTCGAAGCAGAAACAAAAGTGTGAGGAATAGGCAAGGTTCTGCAAACCCGAGGTTCGAAACAATGTAACATTTGCAGACAGTTTCCTGCCATTTCAAGTCATGCAACAATCCCCCTTCTAGTCTCAAGAAACTTAGACGACTAATTTCACCAACACCCCACCAGATCAAAAACAAAATGAACGTAATTCGAATTATCCAAGGACCACTGAAGTAGCTGAGTTGAATGCAACCTTCACTATGAATACGAGACCGGAAGTAGCACGAGTAAATGATGCACAGTAAACCAAGAAGAATCAATAGGGCCACTAAACAGATCGTCACCACACCGAATGCATCGGCAGCAAATCTCGTCAGGGGCATTACTCGATGCACAGATTCCAAGCATACTCTCTGCCAGCATGGATACTAAGGACCTCTTATCGTTTATTAGCTTCCTTCCCACTTCTAATGAGAACAAAAGCAAAGCAACCCAGGATGGAAGATTTTCATAGAGTTCAAATTAACCACAAATTTCTGTAGGAGATGATAGTGGAACAATATTTGAAGCAGCAGTGATGAAGAACAATGCCCATGTTCACAACCAACCTTTGTATTCAAGCTCTAAGCATAACAGTCCATCTCGATCATCAGCACCAAAGTGGGATAAAATAAGAACAGAGAAGAAACTGCATATGGAGTTTGAATCAGGACAATGAAGAACAAATGGATTTTAATTTCAAAAAAAAGCAAGCAGAGATCACCAAGGAGAAGGTACACGTGATTTCCATATAGGTAATAGGCCTAAAGAGAAACTACAGCCTCAAGCTGCTTTAAACACTCCCCAAAAAACACTCTCAACTTTAAGTATACATGAGAAGGAGAAATAGATGGTGCAGGAAAAACTTGAAGCAATTGAGGAATTAACCTTATTACTCAATAAAAAATGTATACGCTAAAAGGAAAGGATGGAAAATATTGAGTACACAGAATAAATGGGAAGCAGAGGCAAGGCAAATAAATAATGATAAAATGTAATTAAACGAATTCCTATAGGATTTAACCAAACTTAGTATGCATCACAGTACAAAGTTTATCTTGAGATCAAGAGGGGGAAAAGGCATTGCCAACTTCCCAGGTAAACAAACATCCAGTACAAATGATAAAGAAACTAACAGATTTAGATAGGAACAAACCAGCTTTCAAACCCAAATGCGTTCAGTTTTCTAATAGGAGAAGACTCCTTAAATAAAAAACCATTACAGTCATAACACATAAAAACAACTTCCCGACCGATGTCAAGTCAGAAATTGGGATCCAGAATCTTGTAAAAATCTCACCTTGTTCGATGTTAAAACTTACGTACAAATATATCTGAGTCAAACGTTCTCTTAAGATTTATAGTTCCCAACTGTGTTACTCATAAAATAGTAATTGTATATAACCCTCGGAAGATTTACAAACTACTATGTAAATTTTGTCAAACTAATGTGGACATCCAGCAATAACTTACAAGAGTTAGATACAGTTTCATGTTCGAATTATTTTTACAGAAATGAATTTATATTAGTTTGAAAAATCCTATAAAAAATAAAGGAAAGTTACAATTACATGTTTAAACCAAACTAAATAATTGCAACTTATGAAAACTCAGAAATGAATTTTCATCATATGCAAAACACCCTTCATATAATAACCGGCATTGCTGGTCATAGTAGTATTTCGACAACACCTCGTGGTTCGAGATTCAAAATTAGATACAAAAGCAGGGTTTTACAAAACATTGAAAACCAAATCATGCCGAAAACGAAATGTAAAGGAAACATTAAAAAAAAATTAAAAATAATAAAAAAATTAAAACTTCACGTATGCAAGCCTAATTTGATAAACCCTTCCTCCTACAGATTGCCCACAATAAAAAATGCAGTCATTAAAAATTCTTCGCCAACAAGAAACTTCCAACAAATGCACAAATAACACGAACTGATACAACACGAACTGAAATAACGAATAAACACATTTTTCAAGGGGAAAAAATCAAATCATAACCATGATAAACCTTGCATGCTAGAAACGAAGTCAAAGGGAGAAAAAAATCAAAAGAACAAGAGCAATTACCACAAGAACAATACAAACAAAAGCACCAAAACAAAATGGCGCAAAACAAACCCCATGTCCAGTGATTGAGAAGGCGAAGATGCAAACCAAATCAAACGAAAAGTAGATCAATCAGAAGCTTACAGAGCGGAAAATCTTGATCTAGCATTCACGAATGGAGGTATCCAAGAATCACAGAAGAAACCAGAGAACCCTAATCCGCAGAGGGGAAAGAGAAGACGAAGGCTAGAGAGAGAAAGAGAGAGGGAGGAGAGAGGAGAGAGAGATAGAGAGAGAGAGAGGAGCGGGACAGAGAGAACGTAGTTAGGGGAATAGGTGAGTGGGACTTTGTTGGTGACAGGCTGTCTCCAGCTGCGCGTCTGAGCCTCCAGCTTAGGGTGAGAAGTTTGGTTCGTTGTTCTCGAGCCTACGTGGACGCTGTCGTGGCGGCGTTTGCGGCGACCCCTTCTTTGGGGGTTGTTTGGCTAATTGTGTATCGTATCCTGTGCTCCGGTTTAGAATAATGCTATCCGGGATTCGAAATAACCTTTCTTTGGTTCCTTCCTTGTACGTTAGATTCCAAATATGCCAACGGGGATTTCTTTCGGACTCCTAAATTTACTCGTATTGTTTATGCTGTAATCCCTAACCTTTTAAATTTTTTTATTAAAAAATTTTCAATTAATTCCTTCTCGAATATGTTAAAATTTGTCAATTGAAAATTGAGGTGTTGTTAAATTATTGTTTTCAGAATAGAAAGTTGACATGTCATTAAATTATTATTTTTTAAATATATTAAAATTTTGTGGACAAGTTGTGTCTTCTTCTAAGTAAGATTTGGAGTATTTGTTGGAAATTTATATACAATATTAAATATATTATAACTCATCAAATTAAATTTTTAAGTCGATGAATTTACTTGTACATAATAAGAAATATCATAGTCAACTTAAGCATAGATTAACTAGTTAAGGTATTTATTTTCCATCCAGAAATGGTGAGTTTGAATCTTCTTTCCAACATATTGTATTAAAAAAAAAGGCAATATTGTATTTGAATCTCAATTAACCTATAATTACTTATTTGGAAAAATCTGTTTGGATCGATAGATCTACTTTCAAGTTATAATATTTGAATTTCTAATACTGAATAATATGTTAATTTTCAAGTGTGGCATAAAACTGATAGTGGAAAACAAATATAAAATGACAAATTAATACCAAACTTGAAACTTTACGATAAAATTACCAAAAATAGAATGGTTGTATTGTTTTTTCTCGAACAAGTATGAATAATGTTCACATATTTAATTTTTATGAGTTGGAACAAACCGTATGAATGTTTTACAATCCAATTTTGAAATAAGCCGGTTCTTTTCGGGTTGACTTGACGACATTTTCATTACATTTCAAAACAACCAATTATATATATATATATATATATATATATATATATATATATATATATTACTAATGAGAACATATTATTAATAATAACTCATTTAAAAAGGGTAAAATTATTATTTATTAATTTATATATTTTGTGAACTTTTATTATTATTCTGATTTTTTCAAAATATTTCTATTCACATTTTCATAAAATCGAGACATCAAACTATGTATTTAATCAATAATGATATTTAAAATATTAGTCTATATAATTGTATAATGTAGGTGATAAGATTTATATTTTAGTATTTGTTAGGATCGTTTTAAGTATAATAATTTTTAAAATTATTTACGAAATGTGTTTTTAACCTCATTGATAAATTTCAAAATTCAAATTTGGTACTATTTTGATTTATGTATTTTTAAAAGATAATGATTTTGATCATTGAGAACATAAATCCTTTAATGCATATTCACCGTCTCAATAAATTTATTGAATGTATTTTTGTGTTTAAATTATGACCAGAATAACAAGATAAAAGATAGGTTAAAACACTATTTTGGTACGTGCTTTCAATTTTAGCTCATTTTGATTCCTTTAATTTTTACGTTAGTCAATTGTCAAAATATCAATTTGGTCCTTTTACTTTTACAAATCAATGACATTTTTTTATCCTTGTTTGCAAAAATTTAACACGGTTTATATACACAATGTTATCATTTAGTATAAAGTTAAGGCTACATCTAAAGAAATATGTGCACTATAACATCATGTTGAAATTGTGGTTAAAAAAATAATAATAATCAAAACCACAACTTTTTTAAAGTATTGGGTAAAAGCAAAAGTTTCGAAAGTACAATTGCATAGAAAAAATTTAAAAAATACAAGAACTTATATTTTAAAAATACAAGACCATGGTGAAGAAAAAATGCATAATACCAAGATGATTTTAATCTAAACAAATAAAACGAAGGGACATAATGACTGTAGGTCTCCTAAAAAACGACGTGTGTAAAAATAGACATGAAGACAAATTTTAAAAGAAATAAATAATTAAATAATTTGATAAAAAAATATTACTATGATTTTTGAGAGAAACTGAGAGTATCAACTCGGACGTTGAAGTGGAACTGTGTTGTTCCACCAAATGTATCTTTTGCATTTCAAAGTTACTTGGACTCAAATTAATAAAGTTGGAAAAGTGTATTGATCAAAATACTGTACAAATTGATATTTTATTTAAGCTTATTTCAAGAATTTCTGAAAATAGTGCGGTAGAGATTAAGAGAGGTGAAAGGTCAAGTTGGGTAAAAATTAAAAAGAAAAAAGAAACCAATCTCCCTATTCAAATAGCACAAATAAAGAGTAGTTTGCACATTATCTTTGGATATAGCTTCAAAATTTGAGTCATTAAGATGTTTAAGAAAGTTCAAAACGATGTTAAAACTCTTTAACTTGCAAGTATCTTGTCATAATCAAATAGTGTTTATTGATATGTTAGGTATAATACTATTTAATAATTTCATATTCTTCATATTCTTCCACGTATATTAAGTTCATGGTGATCTTGCCAAAACCAACATAGCTAAATGGTAATTGACATATATCTCCAATCAAAACTTCATAGTGACCTTAAACACTTTATTTAAAATATAAAAGTAAATTTTTAAAAGTTTACCATTTTTTTTTTCTTGAAATAACAAGTTAGGATGAAATGGATAAATAGCATAAACATTAAAGACTAAATTATATATATTTTACATTTTTCTAAAATATTTTCATCAGTCTTTTCTTGAGGTAGGAATCTCAATCACCAACGGGAACAAATTTGTTTAAAAAAACAATCCCATGATATATGCATAGCTGCCTAAGTTTCCATGCATGATTTTGCACATAAAAGAGTGAGCATTTGCAAATAATTAAGTCAATGAACCTTTTACTTGTGGTTTTCTAGCCTTTATACTTCACAAACTTGTTGTAGTAAACTTGTAAGGTAGTTTTTGTATAATATATATCGTACTCTCGTGTAAAATAGATTAATGAACTTTTAATTATTTGTTTAATATATTACTGTGGTTAAATCTATCAATTTAATATTCATGTAACACGTTAACTATATTATTTAAGAAATACACAATGAGTTTGTTTATAGTGAAATTTGATTGTTGGAAGAACCAGCTGAATTTGTTTCATTAAGTGCAGAGAAAACATAGTGAAAGAAAAATCTATGACGTTCAAATCAGTATACTCTACGATATGATCTTAGATAGAGCAACCAAATTCACGTATACATACTTATGGAGTCTGTCTTTGTATTTATAGACGTTGATAGGTAGGTCCCACTCATCAGGACTGCAAGATTTCTGACACGAGACATGCAATAATGAATGAACAGTCGAGGGCAGTTTCATTGTACACCTCGACTCGAGTTTTACCGAGACCAGAGTGTGATTGAAGTTCTTTGGTATGATTCATCGACTATGTTGCATGAAGTGTTATTCCAATAACCTCTCTACTTTGTTAACACTTGTTTTATGTGTGTCCAAAATTTCAATGGCATAAGTGTTAAGGACACAATAAGTTAACACATTAGATTTTAGAAATAGAAAAAGAGGAGAGAGAAAGTGAAAGAAAACAAACTTTAATTGATAATTAAAAAAAAAAAAATCCTTCAAACGGGGCTCTTACTTCACTTCCACTTTCCCCCCACTTTACGACCGACCGAAGACGCCGAGAGAAATCTCCTGAGACCGATTTTTCCAATCCGATTCAACACACCGTAGAATCATGAGCAACGAATAGTATGTCATACTTCAATTCAGTTCTTCATTTTTCGCTTTAAATCGAACTCTTCATTTATCTTATCTGTTGTTTATTTTTTTTTTCTCCTTCTGCAGTGATTATTTGTTCAAGCTTTTGTTAATCGGCGACTCGTCGGTGGGAAAATCGTGTCTGCTTCTCAGATTTGCAGTGAGTCGATTGTTGGCCTTTTGATATCTGACGTTTCTTCTTTAATTTCATCTGTTTATGTGTCAGACTGTGGAAATGAGTGACGATTTAGGGCTTTATGTCGTGTTTTTTTTCCTCTTCTGTCTTTATGAGTACGGCAAAAGGTTAATTGCTTTGTTTTTGTTTTCCCTGATTTTTCAGGATGATTCTTATGTGGATAGCTATATAAGTACAATTGGAGTTGATTTCGTAAGTCTTGAAACCGTTTCCGTTTAATTGATTATATATGGAGCTTTTATGAGCCATTGCTTGTGAATTTTGCTTCTTTACGACTAATCTTCTGTAATTTTCAGAAAATCAGAACTGTGGAACTGGATGGAAAGACCATTAAGCTCCAGATTGTGAGTAGGCTTGAATAGTTTCTTATTTGATAATTTTCCTTTCTTATTCGTAGATTGTGTTTTTCTTTGCTGTGTAATTAAACGTGCAGCGATAGCTTCGTTAGAGGAAGCTGCTTTTCTGTCCTGGTTTCAGATACTTTCTAAAATATTGCTTTGCATCTATTCAGTTCAGTTGTATGTTCCATATTTATTTAGGAAAAAAGAGCATACAGAAAACTTCTCAGTTGCATGTTTAATGTGATCCGATTGCTATTACTTTATTGTGCTCGGACTAAAATTAAGGCCATATTGGATTAGAAAAGCTATCGAATGGTATTGATATCCCTTGAATTTTCTTTTTCAATTTCTCTAGGTTTTAATATGATAATATGAAATTCAAATTTCAAAGTAGCATATTTAAGTTTCAGACACCATCAATCGTGTAGGTAAGTAGGCTGTTAAATCACATGCTTTGACTGAAATAGGTTGTGATGTTGCTACTTTATTAGTTTCTATCTTAATTCATACATTTGTGCCAGATTCCGTCTTCTATGCAAGTCTACCTGACAGAAAAGTGGTGTAATTATTAACAGATGAACAGGAAACAGTGGATAATGTTGCGATGCAAATTGTTAGAGACATGATAGTGAACATGCACTCTCACTTACCATTATTGTTGACTGGCCAATCCACTTTTTTCTGCCTTACTTTTTTTACAAAAGCTGAATTCTTAATCATTTCAAGGACCGAACGAAAGCCAATTGGATATACAGAAGACTTGACTGGTTCTATTGTTTTATTCATTTAGTGGGATACTGCTGGTCAGGAAAGATTCAGGACTATAACAAGCAGCTATTACAGAGGTGCACATGGAATAATTGTAAGAATCTTGCCTACTGAATTCAGGGACCAAAAGATTTGTATGGAATTTTTACAAGATCTCTCTCTCACTTGTTCTCAGTCTGTAATTTTCTAATTTTTGATTGGAAGATTCTGTTCAAAATTTCAAATGTCATGTTGTCATTAGCCTTATTAGCCCTTAAGCCAATATCTAAGAAAAGTTGGGAGGATGCGTTCTGATCTCTTCTTAATGTAGCTTGCCTAGAAAGCAAACTCGCGATTGTATTGTTTGTTTTTGTCAGGTTTATTATTTGAAATTTTTATTAAAGAAATGTCTCATCATTACAATTTTTTTTTTAATTGCGACAGATTGTTTATGATGTCACTGAGATGGAGAGCTTTAACAATGTCAAGCAATGGCTGAACGAGATTGATAGATATGCTAATGACAGCGTATGCAAGCTTTTAGTAGGGAATAAGTGTGATTTAGTTGAGAACAAGGTTGTTGACACACAGACAGCAAAGGTATTGTTTTTATTTTAGCTGTGTTGTAGTTTTTAATCTTTAACTCTTTTTCTTTCTTTTTTCCTTTGAGATTTCAACTGAGAGTTGCTTCCACTTTTTGGTTATCAGTACGAGCAGTCTGACAATATGTCTGTGTTTTCATACCACAATTGATTTTTCCCTGTATTACAACTCACAAGTGATACATATCATCCATATGATTAGTCATGGACATGAATTTAAAAGGACTTCAAAATTCAGTTAAGTCTTTTCAGCCATATTTGATTGCATGATCCCTTTGATTATGATGATTTTTAAAATGAATGTATTATGTGACTACTCCGTCTAGTATCATTAGTTTTAGGTCCTTGCCACTATCTCTCTCATGCATTTGCAGAAACATAAGCATGATATGCAATCCCCCCCTTCTCCACCTCCTTGCTTCTCCTTGGCCTTCCCCTAATAATATAAAGAAGATAAGCCAACATAATACTTGATAAAATTTGTCGTAATTTCCTCTTGTGGATGGACTTTTAGGCACTTGCAGATGAGCTTGGAATCCCTTTTCTAGAGACCAGTGCGAAAGACTCGATCAACGTGGAGCAAGCTTTCTTAACTATGGCTGCTGAAATAAAGAAAAAGTAAAGACCATTCTACCTGTTACTTCTCGTATTATAATATTGGGGCATGGTGTATTCTGCTCGGGTATCTGGCTTTAGCTCCTTCGACATCATTGAAAAATTCAATATGATAGTTGATTCAAATTCAAAGTGCTGTCTGGATTAAAGTGGACTTTTTCATTAGCATAATGTTGAATTTCTCTCTTCTTATGTTTAATTTCTGACGTTTCAAAATCTATATAGAATGGGGAGCCAGCCAAGTTCCACCAAGTCGTCAGGGACCGTGCAAATGAAGGGGCAGCCAATTGAGCAAAAGAGCAGCTGTTGCAGTTGAGCACTTCCTCACGGCTAAATTATGTGATGGTAAAATCTGTAAGTTCACGGGCTCTTAAAGTAGATGAAATTGTCTTTTAATTTCTGTTGGCTCATGGATCTCTCTGTAACTGTTCATTATTCTCTGTTTGAATCTTGATGTGTATAAATGCTATGTGACAGTCAACTTTGGATATTATCTCTCTTTCTCTCTTCTAATTATATTTATTTACCAAGTTGGGAGTGAAGAATCAGTGCAGTTTGGAGGGGAAAAGTCATTCATGTTTGGGCAAAGGCTAGATATTCACTGAGAATGGTTGTTTTAACTGTTGAAGCTTGAAAACTGTCACATGTTAGTTCTGTGATGTTTGAGCCTCATCACTATTGGTCGGTTTAGCACGTCTCTACTTAGGGCTCAGATGATGGTTGTCTCAACTTGAACTATGGGGTACGACTATTGTCTTATCACATGTGACTCGAGTTCGAACTTATCTTACCCTCATGTTTAACTATAGACCCTTGACCCTCATGTTTAACTATAGACCCTTGATTACAATGGGATTGATTCACCAACTAAACACTTAAAAACTTATAAATGGAATTCTTTATGGCCATTTTGGATACAGGCTCCTTAATCCTCACACGATTACAAAAATTCTAATGTTTTATTTCCTCGTCTATCAAATTGACAATGAAATTTTACCCTTATGTTAAAGCGTGGTAAGTTAATATATGTTGGGAATGCCATCGAGTCATTGAAGTTTCATATTGACTAAGGAAGAGGAAGATCATGGATATATAAGTAAGGGACAATCTCTATTAATTAGGTCTTTGGGTGATAGCAAAAGCTAAATCATGAGTACTTGTGTCTAAAGTAGACAATTTGAGAGATCTCGTTGAAGCTTGGTGGTCTCTAACAATGTATGTCGATATTAGAGTAGAAAATCATGTTTTTTTTTCAACTCACATTATATGACTTCTATCCCAACTAGTGTAGATAGTAATCTTTCAAGTTTCGGGTTTGGTAATTTGAAGTCTAGTTATGTTATATTGGTCCATAATCTTTACCTCGACTATCTAAAGGAGATATGGAACATTTTTATTTAAAAAAAGCATAATTGGTAATTACAAAATACTTTTTTAGTTAATTTAATTACTATTTTACAAAAATAATAATATGATATGTTCTCCTACTCAACAAATTAATTATTGTATATAAGTGTATATAATAGTTAGAGAAAGGATTACAAATTTATTAATGTTGTCTTAATAATTCATTAACATCTAAGAGCTATTATGCTTATTTTCTTGGAGAAAGTATGTTACATAAATTTAAAAATGCAATTAATAGAATCTTAATGTTATTTTAATAATTCCTTGACATTTAAGGTCTGTTATGGTTATTTTCTTATATTTCGTAAATTAAAAATGCAATTAATAGAATGCTTTTGCTGTACGTAAGTGATATTTTACTTTTCTTTTTTTTCACATTCAATAGAATGCTTTTGAAATTATTTAAAATTAAATGTGACTTTAAATCTTCTTCTTTCAAGATCTCATGAATTTTTAGATTCTAAACATCTAAACCAAATGCCACCCAAGATATCATGAATTTTTGGGTGGCATTTTTTTTTTGAATTTTTTATTCATAAAGTATGATCATTTTATTTTCAATATTCAAAGATTTTCAAATCTTACCAATCAAAACCATATAATATCTTTTTTACAGTATTTAACATATGTGATCTAAAATAATTTCTTATAATAAACCTAAAAAAGGTAAAAATGTTTTACAATCTTTAAATTTTATTTGGAATTTACAAATATATATTAAATAAGTAAATAAATAAGGATCATTATGAAAAGAATTTAAAATATATACAGGTGAATAAATAATTTGATGCTAACACTAGTAAAGCTCAAACATTCAACAAAATTTTAATCTAATTCATATGTTTTTTTTGTTTGTCAAGTTCAAAAATTAGAGGGTTTAATTGAATTATCTGCCTTATTGGCTTCATAATGATAACCTAAATTATCAAAGGCTAATACCTATATATTAAAGATAACAAAAAAGAATATTTATATATTTATTTTATTTCATCCAAAATGTTATTTTATTTTTATTTTCACAACCTGGCCTGGTCAGTATCTAGCATATTTTTCTCTACAATTAGTAAAATTATTTATTTGATTTGAAAATATGTTTTTGAATTGCTATGATACAAAAAGGTGTATAGAAATTCATCACTACAATTTTAATGATTATTTACAAGTCTGTTATTTTGTGTTCAAATTTTGGTTTCTAAAGTTTATCATTATTTATCATTTGGTATTTAAAATTTTATTTTAAGTATTCGAGTTTTAATAAGTTACAGATTTTCTTTTAGTATTCTCATCCAATTATTTACAAGTCTGTTATTATGTTTTCATATATTAATACTATCACGTTATGAAATATTAGAACTATATATCATATAATTTTCAAGTTACACTTTAAACCATTAATAATTAGACTTGCCAACTAGAGCATAACTCAGGCCGGTTAAAACAATGTATCCAGAGTTGAGAGTTCGAATCTCCATCCTTATATGTTGTACTAAAAAGTAATAATAAATAAATAATTGGACTTGAAACTTATGAACATAAGAGATTAATATTGAACTCCTAAAATTGTAAGAAAATATTGAAAACATTATAAAATATTTAGACTTAAACTAATATATATTTTGTTTAAGAATATGTTAAAAATATATATTTCTGATAGGAGCGATATGCATGCATTAAAGGAGTACAAATAAAATATTGTATACTCATAGAGGGTAAATATAAAACATTCTATAACTTTAAAACATTATTAAAGAATAATATTAAATTTTCATTAATATATCAATATTTTCAATATAGAAGTTTCACCTCAGCATTACTACGAATTTATTGATTTTTAGATCTAAATTTTAGATATATTATCGTCAAAATTTTAAACTCTTGTTTTTGTTTGTTTGTTTTTTTAATACAGTTTATAATTAATATATGGCAATTTTATAAAAAAATTTGTTGGGTTAATAATTTCGGGCATGGAGCCCAAACGAATATGCGACCCGACCCAGAAGCATCTTATAGCGCTTACAAAACCCTAGTTTCCTCACTCAATATAGTCTCTCATTGTACGCCCTTCTCTCAGGCATCCCTCCTGCTCTCGGAAGAACGCTCGCCCTCACAGGTCTCTCTCTCCCATCTTCATCTCCTAATTCTGTACTGAATCATGTTTGTTTCAGCTTCAGCGCTGAATCTGTTCAATATGAAGTTGAATTGTTTATGTACTTCTTTCAGTAACTGACTGTTTGTTTGCTATTTGGTCAGATCTGTTTTTAGAGCGAAAACGTTTTTTCCGCGAAGCGATGGCTCTGGTGAGTGTTTATCATCACTTCTATTGGCTGTTTGTTGTATTTTCGTGCTGTGTTTTTGACGTTTTTCTTGCTGCGAAATTGTTCGGCAATGGCAGGATTTTGCCATCTGATGTTTCCGGATCTGCTTTGAACTGCTATTTTTCGACGTTTTGCCGTTTTGTTCGATGGGTTTTAGGGAAATAAAAGAAGTCATTATTTTGATCTTTGAGGCGAAGGATTTCAATTTTAGTTTTATTTTAAGTGTGTTTTGAACTTTGTATCTTTCTTTGGAGTATGATTTTCTGAAATCTATGTCTGTTAAAAGTTGTTTTTCTTTGATATTCTGTTTACTTTTGAAATTTAAAAGCGTTTTGCGTTGACTTACGTTGCAAAAATAGTTGCTTTATTTTTATTTTTGATGATTATTTATTGCACATTTTGCGTTGAATTTCAGCCTTTCTTGTTCTTGGGTTTCTACCGATTGAGAGTTTTAAAACCATACGAGAGTTAGTTATTAATCCTAATTTCAGGCTTCTTGCACGCCAAGAACACTTTTTTTTTATGATTGCAATTGGATTTGGATGGCCAGTTTTTCTCTTTTACCTCTGAATTTTCTAGTCCTCTGTCAAAAGGATACTGTAATTGTTGCAACTTCCTTTGCATATAGAATTTATTTTTAAAAGGTTGAATCCACGTTATGTTATTTTTTTTTTAATTTCAGAGTAGCTTTGATAGGTTCTCAATATATGTTTGTTGATTTTTGCAGGTCTTGCATTCTTGGAAGTCAAACAAAAATGCTTTCAAAGCTCAAATTGCTGGAGAATACAATGGTGTTAAAGTTGACATTGTCCCAGATTTTACAATGGGCGTAAGCAATAAGACACCTGAATTTCTCAAAATGAATCCGATTGGGAAGGTAAACAAATATCCCCTGGATGCCCTGGACATCTTTTTGTCTTAAGAGATGGTACAATTATTTGTACTATAGTTCATTTGTGGGTAAATATTCTAAAAATTAGTTAACTTAACATTTTTTAGGTTCCTGTGCTGGAAACACCTGATGGTGCTGTCTTTGAAAGCAATGCTATTGCTCGCTATGGTAATTGCATCTTTTCTATGGGAGAGACTTTATATCTGGGCAGATGAGTTAAATGGAAATCTCTCTTTTTCTTTTATTTTATACTCATTTTCTTCTGTTATTATTACAGTTGCTCGCTTGAAGGACAGTGGCTTATTTGGCTCTTCCTCGATCGATTATGTAAGATCCTCCATTGTTTTTATTGGTCTTGATTATTCAATTTCCCTCTTCTATTATTATTATTATTATTATTATTACTGTTTTTGAGTTCTCCCGCTTGTATTATTATGAAGGTGTTTGCTATAATTATCAAACCTTTTCATTGTTTCAGGGACACGTTGAACAATGGATCGATTTCTCCTCATTGGAAATTGATACTTATATTTTGACTATACTCAGGCCTAGATTTGGATATGGTGTTTACGATGCTGCTGTAAGTTGGATTTCACTTTTATTTCTACTTTCAGTCGGTTTTATTTACCAATTTGTTCAATTATCTGTAAAGGCATCTGTTGATTCCAATCGAGAAATGTTTAAGGTGTCAATTTTATTCTCTTGGATTTGTGGGTTTCCAATTTCACTATTCTAACCCGTGTAATTTTTTATTATTTCATGGATGACTGAAAATTTTCAACATCTCTGGTTGATTTCTCTGGCATATGACTTATGCTATATTTTATTTTCCTCTTGAAGGCAGAGGAAGCTGCCAATACTGCTCTAAAGCGAGCTTTGGCTGCTTTGAACACTCACCTTGCTTCAAACACATACCTCGTTGGACATTCTGTGACACTGGCTGATATCATCATGACATGCAATCTGTACTTCGGATTCACTTATTGGTTTACTAAAAGCTTTTCTTCCGAGTTCCCTCATGTAGAGAGGTACTTCTGGACATTGGTAAATCAACCAAATTTCAAAAAGATAATGGGTGAGGTGAAGCAAGCAGATGCTGTTCTACCGTTGAAAAAACCCGAAGAGGCTGCTGCAGATGCCAAGCCAAAGGCTAAGGATGAGCCCAAGAAACAAGAAGAGAAGCCCAAGGCCGCAGCTGCTGAGGAAGAGGAGGCACCAAAACCCAAGGCCAAAAATCCTCTTGACCTGCTTCCTCCCAGTAAGATGATTTTGGACGAGTGGAAACGTCTCTACTCGAACACAAAAACTAACTTCCGCGAGGTTGCAATCAAAGGTATGATTGAACTGAATAAGTTGAAGGAAAGGTAGCCTGTTTTCCCTTGAAGAATTGTATGATTGAAACTGTCTACTTTATCTTACGTGATGCAGGATTCTGGGACATGTATGACCCTGAAGGCTACTCCCTTTGGTTCTGTGACTACAAGTACAACGACGAGAATACTGTTTCATTTGTGACATTGAACAAAGTCAGCGGATTTCTCCAGAGGATGGATCTTGCTCGCAAGTATGCATTCGGAAAGATGCTCGTGATCGGATCAGAGGCACCCTTTAAGGTTAAGGGGCTATGGCTTTTCCGCGGACAGGAAATCCCGAAATTTGTGATGGACGAGTGCTACGACATGGAACTGTACGAGTGGAAGAAGGTCGATATCTCTGATGAAGCCCAGAAGGAGAGGGTAAACCAAATGATTGAAGACCAGGAGCCATTCGAGGGAGAAGCTCTTTTGGATGCCAAATGCTTCAAGTAAGAAGTAGAGGAACAGCCAAAAGGACTGACTTTGGGAGGAAGGTTTCTGTGAACTTTTTGGGTCGATTTTGTTTTAATGTTGTCTTTTGAAGTAGATTTTGTCCTTTTTTATTTATTTGAGGCAAACTGAACCCACCCCTTTTTTATTTAAAATTTCTAGCCATTTGGCTTTATCGAGTGCTGTTATGATTTATAGTACTTTCTTGTTCCCCATTTGATTTTTTTTGAGTATGATTAACTTTTCTAGAAATGATGTTTTGCTCAAATTATAGCAAGAGGTATACATCCTTGTCTGTTTCAAGGAAAATTTCTTGAATGCCCAAAATATGGCATTATCATAAATTTCGGATTTGCCTATGTGGTACAGAACAAGCATGGTATTAATAGAGGTTGGGTCGGTCACTTAGACAGAGAGTATGAAGTTATTTGTTAGATAGTCTTCATTTTAGATTTTGAGTTCCAGGACCTGTGTTCGGTAACATTTCTGTTTTTGTTTCTCATTTCTAATCTTTTAAGAAATTTAAGCATTTTGTAATTAATTATATTTTATATTTTTTTTAGGAATATTCTCAAAATTGTATTATAGAAATGGTGGAAATGACCGGAATAAGTTTCTTATTTCTTATTTTTATTTTCAATTTGTTTCAAAACAAAATAAAAAGATGATTTTAACGGAGCCCTTATTTTCTTAAATGAGTTGTTATCAGTTTAGTGTTTATGGGTTCTTTTTGCTGTTTTTCTGTTTTGGTATATTGTCCTTTTTGTTCCACATTTGCAAATAAAAGATATAAATTTTATACCTTAAATTTGAAAACGTGTTTAGGAAGTTTTCTTTTAGGGTTTTAAGGTTTAGGAAGTTTTCTTTCAGGGTTTTAAGGTTTAGAATTTAGTGTAAAAGTGAAGAGATGATTGAAAGTGTAGGCATCGGTGGGAAAATTTTTAATACCGCGGGTGTCACACTCCGTTCCGTAATTTTCCTGGTATCGGGTCCGCAAAAATTTGTATAGAAATTTAATCTTGCCTTCTCAAATTTTTTATTAAATAATTAATTTTAATTAACGAGAATTAAAATAAATTTGGGAATGGACACTAACACATCACATCCAATCCAATATACCAAAAGAAAAAAAGGATTTTATTTTAATTTATTTTGTAAAAAAAAATTGAAGAATTTAAACCATTTAAATTTAAATTTTATTGTTTAATTATCGAAATTTCCATTAATTAATATCTTGAAAAAACAAAAGTTTTTATGCTATTGAAAATATCTCTTAATATCAATTAAGTTTATAAAATATATTGTAAAATTGGGTAGAAGGATAATCATGCATTTTGAATCTTGATTCTTGAGGCAACTTCCAAAGGGGCAGCGTTAGCGTGGTTTTGCAACTTTCAGCTTTCCCTTCAACTTCCATTTCTCTGCAACGAGCAAACGAGCGAGCGAGAGAAGAATTTTGTTGCAGCAGAGCTTGCGGGAGACACACAAAGAGATGAGCGGAATTTCGAGATGCAGATCGTCTGATTTGGTTGCGTTTTCGGCTTCGATTTCCCTACTTTTCGTCTCCGGTACCTCCTTCAGATCTCTCTTTCTTATCTTTTCCTTTATACCGGATACATCATTTCTGTTTTCTTTTTTTGACTTTCAATTTCTCTCTCGACGTCTGTTATGTTAGTTGCTAATTTGAGTTTCTGTGATTCCTTTTATTGATTTGATGTAATTTCTCGGTTTCTTGGCTTTGCTGATTCTGTGACTAAAATCAGTTGAGGTAAATCGAATGAGACGGATGCAATTAACTTTGAAAGCTTTGCTGATGAAATCCGTGTTGAGATCTTGTTTTTGTTAGCGTTTGAAGGACGGCCTTCTTTCTTGTATTGTAACTTTTGGAATCTTTGTTTCTTTATGTTTTCTCACTTCAAATAATAGTTTCAGAACTTCATCATCTGTTTGAATAAAGTTGGATGCGCTATTACTATTTCAATGGATCTTCTATTAGTTAATCTCAATTTCGTAATGTGTAAGCGAACCAAGCAGATGCACGAAATAGCAGTTCTACTTAATCTGGATTCAAAAATAAAAAAATTGGTTTTTAGTATCATAAATATTTCCATGTCGACAAAATTTCTTATTTTTTTTGGAAGTTTATAGAGTTATGTAAACGTGTAGGAAAAAGTAGCCATAAAGTTTGTTTATTTAGTTGTTATGCACTGTTTTGGTAATTGAAAATGAAGATGAAGAGTTTCCATTCACCTCCGGCTTGGATGTTGTTTATTTCCTTTGAACCTGTATGCGTTGTTTATAAATTATTTCATTTATTCTCATTTGTTATGTTATTTATTTACATGTGAAGGTTCTAAGTCACATGACTACTTTTATTTTGTGCATCTTCCATGATCGTTTATCTTGAAATGAATTTTGCTGTTGAATGATAAATGTCCAGCCATCAATTAGTACATATTGAGTCATTAATACTTACTTCTGCAGCAATCTCTTAACACTTCTTTTGGTTGGCTACTACAGCCCTTTCTGATGACTCCAGTACCAAAGATAGTAATGACTCTGGGAATCATCCATCCTCCCACAGCAACACTGGCTCGATGGTTGCCATCATACTCCTTGGGCTTTTGGTAGTTTTGTTATTATCAATTTTCCTTTTCAAATTATGGCAAAAGAAGAGAAGAGAGGAGCAGTATGCCCGACTTCTGAAATTGTTTGAAGAAGATGATGAGCTCGAGGTTGAACTTGGTCTTCGGGATTGAAGAATATCTGAAATTCTAGTTCAATGAAGTTGGGTATGTCTTTGATCTCATCGTTCTTTTATTTCTCACCTGATATAGCTCACTCCATATTTGATATACGAGTGGTATTATGATGTCTATTACATGATATGGTTTCCCATGATGAACACGGTATGACATAACATACCTAATGCCATATGTATATTTCTTTCCATGTCTGCATGACCAGTGCGTTCATTTTTCCTCTCTAATTTATCTCATTCATTATTTTTTCCTTTGTTTGTCATTAAGTCTTCGTTTTCCCTGGGAGTAACAAATAAAATTATGTTAAAAACCACAAGTAGTTTTCTTCGGATAATTAAATGAGATATCAATATATTGCCTTTATATGTACTGCTGGTGTTTCATATGAAAAAAATGCTGGTATGTTTCGTGCCGAGAGGGCTTCATACTTGTATACGTAGTGCTTATATGTGTGCATTTATAGAAGAGATTCCTCTGTTTTTCATCTCCATTTCCTGATCTTGGAACATTTTACATCCTAAAAAGCTAAAAGCTTTCTAGATATTTACCAACTCCAGCTTTTCCTTTTTCTCATCATCTCCCATTTTCTTCTTTTCCAAACTTTCTCTTGCAAGCTTGATTCCATCATCTTGACTTGAAGTCTTGAACTTACAACTTTCAATTGAATACTCTTGTATTGGAAGTGGAAAATCCTAACATGGTATTTTTAGAAGTAAAGAGCTCCCTTAGATCCTAAGCATAAGGTACTCGGTGAGGTGTACTGAGTAAGACAAGACATTATATCTCTATAAACTTTCAAGTAATATTCATTAGAAAATAACTATTTTGACTGTATGGATGCTTTTCTATGTAGGAGATATTTCATTAATAGGAAAAGTACATAGATTGAGAGATAAGGCGTCAAGTTAAGCACTGCCAAAAGCATTACAAAAAGTTCTACCAAAAGGTGTTAATAAAAAGGGCTCAAAAGGAAATGAGAGAAAATCATAGTGGTCATTAGCCTAGGATTTAAAAATCCTTGATCATTTCTCTGGCAACTAAATGCATCAAAGTCATGTGGTTGTTTTGTGAGATGAGTTGAGATGTGCACAAGCTAATCAAGATACTCATGAATGTAAAAAATTACAAAGTAACTCAGAGAACTTGACAAGGAGCTGTTAAATTTTTTATGATCTCCCGCATTGTCTTCTCCAACTTTTAAAGTATTAGAAAAGATCACGTGATAGCCCTCCATCCATACTTTCCCACAAAAGTTTGGCATGTCATTTGAAGGGATGTCCAGAAGAGCTGTTCCATGCCAACAGTTTGTAGCATAGCGTATGGGTAGGAATCAAATAGGTTGCTAATAGATGTTAAACAGTTTCTAGTAAGTTTCAACTTACTGCAACCTCCACCAAGCATTAACAGGCATCGAGTTAGCACTAGCAACCTGTTACAACCTAGGGAAACTATAGGTGCTACAAAATTGACAAAAGGATAAAACAGAAAAAGAAAAGTAAATGATGGATAATAGATATATGCATATATATCGACAAAATAAAAATAATGAAGGTAAAGAAAAGGCCCAAAGAAGGGTGTTTATATGCAAGCCATGAAGAGAGTAGGCCACAGGGTGTCAAAATTCTTCAAGCAAAAATTGCTGAAATCCCCAAGGCACATCGAGGCGTGTATGCATTCGAGTTTGAGGTAAACTTGAGTGTGCTAGCTAGATATTTTCCCAGGCATAGGTGCAGGTGACATGTATATAGAAGACGATATTGCGACAACGACAAAAGCTGGTCTAGTTATATACTTTTTCAATGACTTCATGATTTGATGCTCTGGCTGCCATTTTGCTTTATAGACTTCTTTAAGCTTTTAGACCTGATTTATTAGCTTCATATCTCAATATGATGAGTTTTTTTTTAGGTTGTTTTGCATCTATATTCAGTAGTAGTGAGCTGTCTTTTTTACTTTTTTGCTTCCCTTGTAAGTTAGGGGACAGTATGTATTTTATGAGAAATGGAACTTTTCATTAAGAAAAATGACAAAATAACTGAATAAACACGGGCATAAAAAAAACAGCCCCAACTTGTCTTCCTTTTGTTTGTTTTTCTGTCCAAAGTTGTATGTTATCATCAAAGACTTACTGTTATCTTATAATTGACCATATTCCTTGATCTGAAGTTTCTCATATGACCCAATATTCTGCTGACTTCTTACACAGGCTTAGAAACCATTATGTTGGAATTATTGCATCTCAAATGTCTAAAGATGGTGAGGTGATGATAGTTTGCTGTAAGGTTAGAATATTTTTCTTGATTTTTTTTGTTAAAAAAGAAAAATCTTGGGGCAGCCATAACCTTGTAACTCCTCCCATATTATAAAGAATCATTTTATCTGATGGAGGTAAAATACCATTTTGTAAGAAGCGCTTGAAGGATATGAATGAGTTCAGGTTTGTATAATTCATGTCAATTGTCATATAACAAGTTTGTTGATGAAGGGTTTTGATTAAGGCTTCAAATATTGTTCTTTTCTGTAAAGATGTATCAAATTAGTATGTGGTGGTTTCAATTTTTTTTTTTTTTTTAAATTGTTAGCCGGAAATGTCGATGTTGATGAATACTTTTAGAAACATTCTTAAAGAAGTATTTAAAGTAAACCAGCGTTTAACGCTTTTTAATTAAGTGAAAAATTGTTATTGTTAATATTTGTGTTTACCTCAAGATAATATTTAAAATCTCTCAAATTTATCAACATTACTATCATTAGTCCATTTCACTCGCGATATCAAGCATAAAACATATTACGATAACTACAATTATATATTGGCATGCATTTTGAGCCAATAAATCAAAGATACAAATTAACTTTGTTAATTAGATCCACTTATTTTTTAAAATTTTTAATATATCTCTTTTTATAATCACATTGTAAACTTTAAGATTATTAACACTATGGTGTACATATTATAAAAGTGAATAATTGAATAAAATAAAGTAAAACGATGTAAAAAAAAAATTCAAAATGAGTATGTTGCATTTCTCAATAGTTGGTTGCTTCTAAAAAATAGTATTCGTACATAGCTACTCACTTTCTTTTGCTATCTGTCGTATCTAGAAAGTAAACCACATCACATATAATCAACAAGGTCAATATCAAAACCTACATAGAATCATTTAGAACTGTAATTGATTTAAAATTTAAAGACTAAAAGTTTAGGGACTAAATTTATAATTTAACCTAAATCAAATAACTACTTTAGGGAAAAAAAATGAAATAATGTTCAAATGGGGAGGGCTCTCCCCTCCTTCCCATATTAAGGAAATAAGTCGTCAGTCAAACAGCATAGGCCATCAGATTTATGAGAGCAAAATCAGCAAAACTCTTGGCCAATTGAGCATGATGGTGAAGAAGACAGCAAAAGCTCTCGGAATTAACTTTGCCGTTCGATGATGGAGAAAACAGCTTCCATGGATCGAACAGAGTGTCGGTGAAGCTCGTCATCCAGAAGTTGCTCCCCTACCTTCCCGTCTTGGCCCGTTTGAGCCCCGTGCTGTTAAACGGGGACATGCTCGGGCTCATACTCGGACTTTCCTCCCTTAGGGTGCCATTTAGTAATGCCAGTTCTCTAAGTTGTTGCTTCTTGTATTGATCTAGCAATTCATCCTGAAATAACAGAAACTTCAGAATACTTCATAGAAAGGAATGACATGAGGGGTTTTTTTTGTTCATACCACAGGCTTCAAAAGGCTTTCTAAAACTGCCACTGCATTATCCAAGCGTGAGTTTATTGTATCCTCGGGGAATTCTGCCTCAACCAACAGATGCAATGGCTCATTAAGATGCTCATATCCAGGCTTGTCCTTTAGTTTCTCTTCCTAAAGCACAACATTCAGATCCATTGTAAGTATTATTAAAAATTATTAAAAGGTGCACTTTTGATCCATGAAATTTGAGATTGACATCTATTTGATCCCTAAAGATCTGAAAGTAACACATGGGACTAAAGTTTGAAAAATGATTTTAAATGGTTCTTGAGCTCATTCGACCATTAGTTTGACTAATAGAAAGATGACGACGTGGCATCGCTAATATAGAAAATTATATTAATTTTGATGCGTTGGCACTGTTTTCTTTTTTCTCCCTCCTTTCCTTCATCTCCTCCAGCCCCCAACCATTTAGAACAACTTTTCAAACTTAAGAATGTAAAGTGTTACTTTTGGAATTTTACGGACCAAATAGATACCAACCTCAAATTTCAAAAACCAAAAGTATATTGTACTCTATATATTTTTACCAGAGAAACCTTCCAATCTTGGTTATCAAAAGAGTGGTGTAATCTCACGCTGGAGATTAATGAGCTAAGCTGAGCTAGAAATTTTTTACCAAAGAGGGGCAAAAGCTTTTTATATATAATCTTTCAAATTCTAAAACTTGGAGACAAATGAGGGAGAAAACTTTAAATTATTAACTTTTTTTTTTTTAATCTAAGACAAACCGATAGGGGCAGCCTTCTTTCTTCAATCCACCCCTACTAGAGACCACACAAGAACTATCTATAGTCTCTTTTTTTCCGTGAAAAGATTATTTATTTATTTATTAGTGGAGGTGAGAATTCAAATATCGAAGATATATACCTTAACCAGTTGAGCTATGCTCAAGTTAGCGATTATCTGATTTCCTTCCCACCGAAAAAGCCACAAAAAAGGTATAGAAATATTTACCCCATTTGTTGCAGAGAATTAAATTTAAAAACATCACAAAATATAGAAACAATTAGAGGGAGTGAAAATCTGGAAATCTATAATTGAGCGATTATTTCAAAGATAACATGGGTTCCTCATTTCCAATGAGAGGGAATGAAAACATCACGAAAAACGAGAAACGAGAACATACCAAACGGGCCCTAACAAGTTAAAAGAAGTATTAGTCAAAAGGATTCTCACGGTGTTCCTCGAAAATCTAGAAATCTATAAATTGAGTGATTATTTCAAAGTTGGGAGAACACGTCAGAAAAAGGGAGAATAAAAATTGTATAGCATAAGTTAGTA
>NW_019104496.1:3242922-3258510 GCF_001995035.1 Momordica charantia
GAGTGATTATTTCAAAGTTGGGAGAACACGTCAGAAAAAGGGAGAATAAAAATTGTATAGCATAAGTTAGTAAAGATCGATCAGAAAACCATGAATGAAGTCTAACCGATGCAATTAGTAAGATTTTAGCCACACAAAGGAAAAATTTTACAGTACCTCTAAAGCATCTTTGATAGAGCCCTTGCCTCTTATGTACACCCTACACTCTGTCAAGGCTTCAACTCTTTTCAAGGAGTTTCCACGTGGTCCCAGAAGTCGTCCAACAAAATTATACTGCCGTGATTTGAGCAAGAAACTACTAACATCAGAGAGGCAGAAGGTCAGTACCATCACTACCTAACATAAAAATATTTTAACTTACATTCGGATATTTGTCAACAGGTACATCAAGTCTAACGACTCGCTTCACTATTGGCGTAGTAGGAATTCCTTGCACCCTCGGCCAACCCATTGAATGAGCTTGAAGGGGAGCCATCCCATGGACGTGTCCACTTCCCTGCAGTAAAAAAATCACATTACTAAACCACATAAGTCAAAAATATGAAAGGCCTACTTTTTATATTTTGAGAATGCTCAAGTTAAAACCGAGAGACCCATGGAGTGCCAGCTGGTAAGAGCAAGGGATGTTTGGAGATACCCTGCAAAGTTCTGGATTCAAGCCCCCAAAGTACAAATTTAATAACCTAAAACCGTTGAGTCTTGGAGGTGGCCATTATCAGTTTGCATTGTATTCTATCATTCATCTTAATTTTTTATTTTTTATTTTTCCCTATCATTCATCTTAATGAAAGCCTGGTTTTCCATTTTCACAATAAAAATACTTATATATAGAAAGTAATGATGAAAGAGAAAGCCTTCATACTGAGAAACTACCCAAACTAAGAAAGAAAAATATAGATCGAGGACACTTGATATAGTCAATGCAAAGGCAAAAATTTAAACCCATTATTATCCATTATCGCATAATTTTCCAGCCTAGTAGGATATTAATATATTTACCTCCATTTGCATTGGAGGCCATCCTTCCAAGTCCATTGGTCTTCCATTCGATAGCTGGCCTAGTGATCGGTAAGGACTCCCATGCTCAAATCTCTCATGATCCACAGAAGTTTGATTAAGGCCTGATAGCCGTCTGATTTCTGCAATGAGATGAAATAAATAAAGGGATGCTCATGCAACTGACTAAGAAAATACTCTGTTTAAGACGAGAACTCTGGAGATGAATGGCTTGTTATTCATGAAAATTACGAGTCATTGCGAACTTCCGTCAAAATCTCAGAAAACTATCACCACATGACTATTCATGTGGAGCAGAGAAAAATAATCCAAAAAATTATAAGAACATGTCTCAGATTCATGTCATCGTCAAGTTAATGTCATTTTTTGATGGGGTAGGACAGTAGGAAAAATTGTTCTTGACCTTGTCTAATTAATATGAGTTGACAAAGTGCTGAATAGGACAGTAGGATACATCTTTTTGCCTCTGTCCATATGGAGAGAATGACACTCTTGGACATAACTGGCTTAGCCTAAACTTAGTTTGACCTCGACCCAGGTCAGAACTTGGTCATATTGGCACTGGCAAGCAAGGGGGACTCTTAACTGTATGTAATAGGAAAAATATAGCAAGATAGGTATAATCTCATGTATTTCAAGATGACATGGGTTCCTCATTTCCAAACAACCACAAAATTCCATCTCCCTCAACCAGCCCACCTAAACTAACAACTGATGGTCCCCAACACGAACCCACACCTCTTAAATTACCAATAGCAATTGCTATACTACACCTTGCTACAAGTCCTATCATACTTCCAAAAAATCACACCTTGTCCTCAAGGTGTGGATCAAAGAATGGTTCTTGACTGAAGCTTTCTCCTTCCCAATCCCTGAAACTAAATGCCACTACAAACGGAAGGGTTGCAAATAGTTTCTCCCCAAGAAATCCTAAACTTGCATTGCCTTTTGTTAATCCACCCCTTGACACTTTCTTTTGCACAGCTCAAATTTACAATCTTCTTGCACCTTCATTTCCACCAAACCTTCGTTACTCTCTGTTGCCACCTGACCTACTTCGTTAATCCCAGTGATTCTTGTCATATAACTCATGTGACTGTCCATTCTTGAGTAGCAAATCCATTTCTTCATTGAAGCGCATCAAATATTCCCACCCCTCCAGATTGCTCGTTAGTGGTTTTCTTCCCCTACAGCAAATGGCCATATCTCCTTCAATGTTTATTCTACCATATTGAGCACGATTTACACTTCACCATTATTGAGCTAGCAACTTCTAGAGTCAATGAATTCTCATCACCTACTTCTTTCAGTTTCAACGCGTTAAATTTTCCTCTCCAGCAAATCCACTTGTGCTTCAAGCTTTTCGTTCATACAACAAATTAACACCAGGGTTGATGCTTCGATACAACTTCATAGCAACCAATTGTTAGTAGCATATAATAGAAAAATATAGCAAGTCAGCTACAATTCCAAGTACTTTTTTAAAGTTGCATGCTTATTAAAATCACGAGAACATAAGGAAACTCGTATGCTTAGTTGTAATTACATTTGTTCAAGTGATTACAAGAACGGTGTCAACCTATAATACATTTGAAAGGATGAAATATCCCAACAATAGTTCCAGAAGGAAATTATAATTCCACTACTGCCAGCATAAGAAATAATAACAATTAAACCCACCCTGATTCAGAAGTCTGCTACAATGAGGTAAAACTTGGACGAAGGGACCCAACTTTTGTCTCTCCGATAGCAATTCAGTTAGATACCTGCCATTATCACACAACACAAATCACAGTCACATGTAACCCCTCGTGTCCAAAAGGTACAAAACAACATGCCACAACGAGAATTATAAAACACCGCAAGAAATTAAAAAGTTGAAGAAAAAATCATGTTATGTACGATCAATCAAACAAGGAACCCAAATTAAAAAAAAAAAAGGAAAACAAGCAAATAATCATCCAGAATTGAGAAGATGGGCAAAGAAAGAATACCTCTCCCGATCTGAGGAGGGAATTGAAGGGGTCCTGTGAGGAGATGCGTGGGCCGAAGGGGGAGGGTAATGGAAGTAACTCCCAGGTGGGGTTCTCTCCCCCATCACGCACAAACTAGAGAAACAGGCGCAGAAACAAGTGGAATTGTGAAGGCCCAGAAGAAGAGTGAGATACATTTCGAACAGAAACAGAGATTAGAGGGGGCATGAACATAACATACCTGTTCAGAAAGAGCGAGGAAGACGATGAATCGGGGGTGTAATGGCGTCGGTGAATCGGAAAATGAAAGCCCTACAGGCAGAAGAGGGGAAGAGAAGATCGATGCGTGCTTCTTCACTGTAATCTTCTTCTTCTTCTTCTTCTTCTTCTTCTTCTTGTTTGTCGCAATGGAATCAGTGAGTGGCAATGGCAAATTGGCAATGTGGGATGCGCCTTTTTCTACCCAAACTTAAAACCTTGCCCTTTCTCTCTCTCTTGATTTTCTCTCACTAGAAATGTATTCGTGATTTTACTGTTTTGCCCCTTGCCTCACGTGGGAGTGGAGCCTGCTCTCTGACCAATCTGACTCTTGGCTTTTATTCATGGTCTAAATATTTTTTGGGAAAAAATTTTAGTGGCACAGTATTCTATTTGTTCACCCTATAATTTTATATTTATAAATAATTTTTAATATTGATAGATCTTGTATAATTTTTACTATGATGCTAGCATATCATTAATCGATGATTTTATTAAATTATACAAATAAATTTGTATTAAAAAGTTTCAATTGTAATAAAATTTTATAAATTTGGATCAAAATTAAAATAAAAAGTATAAAGACTAAAATGAACAAATATTAAAAATATAAGAAACGAAATGAAGATTAAAATAAACTAAACATGAGCTTAGCTCGTAATTCATACCTATTTGTGAAATGTCCGTCTTGTTCGTTTTGGTCCATATACTTTTAAAATGTTCATAATCCTTGAACTTTTAACTTTTGCTTATTTAAGTCCCTATACTTTTAAAAAGTGACTATTTAAGCATGTATTTCGATCAAAATTTTAGACGAAACTCCACTTATTATTAAATTTTCTTGAAATGTAACCATAAGTTTGTATTAAAACATTTCCATTGAATATAAAATTTGTGTTAGACTTTGGTAAATAGGAATCAAAATGGTCAAATTTTAAAAGAAGTCAAAAGTACAAAATGGACATTTTGAGAGTAATTTAAACCTAAATATTTACCCTAAGGGACATTCATATATTTAATTCCCACCATCTACAAATTCCAGACAGAAACCCTAAAATGAACCGCTCATATTACCGTCTGACAAGAGATTTCTAGGATCCCCTGGCCATGGCAGGCTGCATATAATGAGGGGAAAATAATAATAATAAATCTAAGTAGAATATAAATTATATGTAAATTATACATCATCATAATCCAATCAAGCAAACAAATAATAGAATAGAGTTGGTAACCAGACAGAAATGAACATGCAGAAGACAAAGGACAAAAGAGAGAGAGAGAGGGAGAGTTACAAAAATTGTTGAAATATTTGATGAAGTTAAGAAGAGGAGCAGCAAGATTTCTTTGTATTGGCCTCAGATTCCCCAACCACAATGGTTTTTCCTTCTTTAATGCTGCTAGCAGCAGCTGGCTCATTCGAATTGAGGGACTTCTTACTGATTATCCTATATATCTCTGAGAGAATAGTTTGGAAAGCCTTCTCCACGTTTGTTGCTTCAAGAGCAGAAGTTTCAAGGAAAGATAGCCCTTCTTTCTCGGCGTAGCTCTGAGCATCCTCTGTCGCAACCGCTCGGAGGTGTTTCAGATCGGTCTTGTTTCCGATTAACATGATGACTATGTTGGAATCTGCATGGTCCCTAAGTTCCTTCAACCAACGGCTTACATTGTCGAAAGTCATTGCTTTCGTCGTGTCGTAAACTAGAAGAGCTCCAAGGGCGCCCCTGTAGTAAGCACTGGTGATTGCTCTGTATCGCTCTTGACCAGCCGTGTCCCATATCTGTGCTTTCACGGTTCTTCCCTCGACCTATTAAACATGCAGCATTTCTCTTCTTCATAACTTTGATAATAAAAGAACAATAAATAAATGAGATCGCTTCATCAATGAACCAAAAAACACACCTACAGGCTAAAAGGGCACAGACAAATGATCAAAAGCTATTCTGTTTGGATAATCCAAAACGCCTTTTTGATTTTATAAAGCAAAGACAAACTTCATATGCAAGCATCGGAGAATAAATTGGAAACTATGCGTCTATGCCTGTAATTTTAGCCTGAGAGGGCCAATGAAAGGATATCACCATTTCACAAGACTGGTGGCCAACAACGGATATTACAAAATTTTCCCTCATTCTGCAGGGATCCAAATTATTGCAACATTTAAGTTCATCAAAGGGGCCACTAAAATCACATAGCTGTATCAATATGACAAAGAAATAGGATGATCCAAGAAGTTCCAAAATCTATGAGCATAACGTCTATATGTATAGAACTGGATACTAAATAACATTCTCCAACTACCAACCATATCCAAGAAACTAAGATTTAAATGACCACATATTGACGGTGTAAATCAAGGGATGCCGCAAGATCCGTATACGCTGCTTGATTGTTTAAATACTTGTGAAATTCTGGTCTTCTTTAGGATTGATCTCGAATGGTTTGAAACTGTCAAATACGCGCAATCAAAGTAGAAGGAATGGAGGAGAGGCGGGAGATGTTATCAAGATTTGAATAAAAACCAAGATACTAATCGAATTTGCAGAAAATAGCTCATTAATTCAGATTTGGATTTATAAAGAATGGCATTAAAGTTCTGTGGACTAAAATCATTGGCATGAACAGCCAATTATGATCTAGATCATATCTGCGTTGCAAGTTGGGACGAAATATCTTACCCATACCCAGATCATAATTTGATTCATTTCCATTAAAAGTTAAACCTAATTAAAATTTAAAGGCATTTTCCATAATTCGACGAATAACTTCCCGCATTCCTCTAAATCAAAATGTGAACAACCAGAACAACCAATTGAGAACACAGATCCGTATGAGAAGATTCAGAAACTCAACTCAGACAAAACCGCCTTCGTAAAACGAAAAGAAATCAGATCATTTCATCAAATGAGAAACAAACAAATGCATCCAAGAAAATTGAAGTTCCAAAATCAATCCAAATGCAGATTTACTCATAGATCGAGAATGCAGAACATACAAACATACAACGCAAACGAATGTACGCAGATATAGATGCAGAATGAGGGAGAAAAAAAGAGAGAGAGAGACCTGAAGAGTACGAGTGGCGAATTCGACGCCAATGGTGGACTTGGACTCCAAACAAAACTCATTCCGAGTGAATCGGGAAAGCAAGTTGGATTTCCCAACGCCGGAATCGCCGATTAACACAACTTTGAAGAGGTAATCGTAGTCGTCGTCGGGTCTCCGGGCCATTTCTCGCCGGCGCTCTCTCTCTCTCTCTCTCTCTCTATCCTCTGCTTCTAAAGATTTTGCTTTCCCAAAATCTGGAAAGCAAAATTTGAAGCAGTTCTTCCCACGAATCGTCTGCTCCGCTTTGAAAATGTACACGAATTGGATTCTACCGACTTCAAATGATGGGGTTGGCAGAAAATTTCTATGCCCAAACTACCCTCCTAGGGATGGGCATTTTCGACCACGAACTTAACATAATTTTGTGGTTAGGGTATTTTTGGTCTGATTTACTCCGTATTTGAGATGTAATATTCTTAATATATATGGGATAAACTTAGATAGATAATGAAGAAGCCAATAACACAAGGTTTTCAGACAAAATTGAGACCTCGTTCATGTTCTACTAGTACATCAACTATATATTAGAAATACCAAAACGAGTATAATTCAACAATAATTGATATATATCCTCCAAAGTCGCGTGTTTGATCTCCACTCCGATATGTTGTACTTGAGAAAAATTAAGTAATGTTCGGTAATAAAAAAGCTTATACGTTTTTAGCAAGAGTTTATAAACATGTTCCACAAATAGTTTCATTTTTGTCTTTTCCCTCCTTTTAATGGATTTGTTTCATAAGTTTTTTTTTTTTTTTTAACGGAATTGGTCTCATAAGTATGAGAGAAGTTAAGCATTTTGGAAATCTTTGAAACTTAAATGGAATATTTGTGAAATTAAAGAAAAAAGAATAATGTGTTTATCCAAAATCAACGTATAGTATGAAATATATTTTTATAAATTTAAGTTCATATTAATCCATAATAATCAAATTCATGTTTATAATACAGGCTCAACTTTGAAACGATTACGTAGATCTAATTTATGTGTCAAAATACTTGTAAAAAAAAATATGTTTTACTATGAAGAAATAAGGTTCTTATTGGCCAATAATTCATCTTTTTTCTTAAAATGGGAGGTTTAAATACTCACTTTTATTTACTAAAAATACAAAGTTCCTTTATGTCAAAAAAAAAAAATTATTATTTGATTGTTGGATAGTTTCCTACCTAAAAAAACGCCATTGTTTTCTTTTGGGTAATTTTCTTCCTCATCCAAATTCGTATAGAGTATAAATATCTAATATTGTTTATATGCTAAGGTAAGAGAATCAACCAAATCTTGTAAGAAAAATCTTTTAAATACAATAAATATAGAATGAAAATTCAACCGCTAACCTACTAGAAATGAGCAAAATATTTTAAACGTTAAATTATAGCTATGTTTGTTGCCAGTTTTGCAAGAATGTTATATCAAATATTTACTTTAGAAAACTTAGAATAATTACTAGAATTGTTTGTAGAATGTTATAATTAATTTTCCCAATAATTAAGTTATATTAAATTTATATACAATAGGACAATTAAAACCAAATTGGTGGAAAGTGCAATGACACCATATACCAACCAAGGAGAAATTTCCACTAAAGGACAAAAAACCTACAACCATTTGATGGGCTATGATAAGCATTAGGTAAATTTCAATTATAAATTATAAATTTTGAGTGGATATAATGCAAAGTATGGGGAAGGTGAGACTTTACAAAGTCCAACTTTAACATTTCTTTTAAGTTTGATAATATGAATTATGCTTGGATTTATAAATTCGATTCATAAACTTTCGTGTCAATTTAATTCATATACTTTAAAAAATTCTACTAAATATCTCATTTTTTAAGATTTTGTTTATTTAATCTCTATACATTAAAAATATTTCAACGAACTTTCAGTTTTAAGACCAAACTCATGATTTAATCTAGCTTGATTTTTTTCTGGAATGAAAATTGAATTTTCGACCTCAATTCATTAAGTGGGGTTGGAATTTGTCAAATTGTTTTAAATTTAGAAGCTTAAAAGAGAATAAATTTATCATTTTAATATTTTTTAAAATATATTTTCCCAAAACAACGGTTAACGGCAAGCCACGCAAAACCCCAATAGTATGAATGTTTCACTTGAATTTTCAACCAACCCTTCAATAAGGCGATTTTCCTCTTCACAAATCACAAATATCTCTAATCCTCACCTCTTCGTTTTCAACCCAGATTTCTGATTCAATCGAATCCACAGCAAGCTCGGCCACTCCATGGCAATGGACATTTGCCCCAATGTGCTCGGAGTTTCTCGGCTTCTATCCCCTCCTGCTTTTAGAGTTTCAGCTGAGAGACGACCCATTTTGGCACGAAGCTCCAGCAGTACTCAACAGCCCACTTCCATCGGCTCAATCTCTCTCGAGAAGAACAATGGCTTCCCAGGTTCGTTCCTCGCTCTCTTTCTCCCTGTATTGGCGTTTTTCTTCGATTAATGGTTTCTCAGTAATGAACTTCCGAGTGGTTTCTTGCCTTAAACAGTGTGAAAATAGTGTTGGGCATTGCTCAAAATGCCTGAGTTTTTGTTTAATTTCAGTATGGGACTCCATGACCTAACTAACTTTGAAATACAGCAAAGATTTTAAATTAGTAATACCACACATGAGTGAAAGTAAGGTTTACGATATTAAATTTTAAAAACAGAAAACAAAAAATAAAATGGTTAAATTGTTTCCGCTGACAGACTTGAATATAGGACTTCTGAAGGTATCCCCAAACATCCCCAAGTCATTACCACCCTGCAGAATAAACTTTGATAAATAGTTTTTTGACCAAGTTTTGTGCATCTCGACTAATTTCACGAGACAACTGTCTGACTTTACAACATTTAGTTGTTAGAGGATTTTAATATCTTAAATAGTTGGCTTGGCTACCATGTGGTTGGACCCCGTCTTTACTTTTCTCACTATGCCAATTAACTATTAGGCCAACCACTGTGGTTAATAGTTATTGTTTTGATTCACTCATTTGTGGGTTAACTTGCAGGGAAGGCAGAGGCTGATGTTGTAGTAATTGGGAGTGGTATTGGGGGGCTTTGTTGTGCAGGGCTGTTGGCTAGATATGGAGAAGATGTTCTTGTGTTGGAAAGTCACGATTTGCCTGGAGGTGCTGCTCACTCTTTTGAGAATAAGGGCTATAAATTCGACTCTGGTCCATCTCTGTTTTCGGGTTTTCAATCGCGAGGTCTTCAAGCAAATCCACTTGCCCAAGTAAGATCCCAGACGGTAGATTATGCCTTCTGTCAATAATGAATAAACATCTAGAATCTCTCATATTGTTTTTTTTTTTCTTTTTTTAATTTTATTTTTATAAGAAACTGAGCTTTTATTGAGAGAAATGAAAAAAATATACTCTATCAACCTCTATTATTCAGAAGGCTTCAAAGATAACTATAAGAAGTTTCAACACCTAATGAGATGTGAGAAAATGTTTAAGTTGAATTACAAGTCAGGTTACAGTAACTTCTTATTTGTAATATTGGGGATGCCTAATCAAAATGCCATCTAATGTGCAATGTTTTTCAGGTTTTAGATGCACTTGGCGAATCGCTTCCTTGTGTCAATTATGATTCGTGGATGGTCTACATACCTGAAGGGGAATTTTTATCACGCATTGGCCCCACAGAGTTTTTCAAGGTGGATATCAGACATTGAGTTGGTAACCCATTTTACTTCTATTCCACTTGCATAGTTTTGATAGGGAAAACTTCTTTTTTCAGGCACGTATAAAAATGTGTATTCACAACAACAATAAGCACCCAAATCAACTACATCTATAAGATTATGATTTCTAAATTGAAAAGAGTAGGGAGTTAATCAATGTTTTTCTGTCGCCTTCAGGATCTTGAGAAGTACGCAAGTCCAAATGCTGTTCAAGAATGGCAGAAACTACTAGTAAGTAGTAATGGAGTTGTCTATTTATCTATTCCTTTTCAGAAATTTTTCATTTTGGGCAAGATATCATTTATCTTTCATGTGTGTAAATATATAATTTATTCAAAATGAAGTTGCTTCACAGGAAACCATACTTCCATTGTCAGCTGTAGCCATGGCTCTACCGCCTCTATCGATTCGAGGTGATTGGGGTGTACTTTCAACAGCTGCAGCAAGATATGCTCCTTCTCTCTTGAAATCCTTCATTCAGATGGGACCTCAGGGTATTATTGGTTCAACCAAGCTTCTCAGACCATTCTCAGAAATCATCGACTCGTTGGAACTTAGTGACCCTTTCATTCGAAATTGGTTGGATCTATTGGCTTTCTTACTTGCAGGAGTCAAAACAAATGGCATATTATCAGCAGAGATGGTAAATATAAATGAAGCTTTAGAATAGAATAACTAATATCTGAGACTTGTCAGTTTTTGTTACTGCATCTGGTATTAGATATGCATGTTTTTACACAGAACTGTAGGTAAAAAGTTTCTTTAGTTATCTTTCTCTATCTAAAACAATGTTCCTAATCAAAATTTTAGAAGATTTCAAAGTGTTGATAGTAAAATTATCAGTTGATAACCATTGTTGCCTTTCCTATTTCCATTCTTCCCAGTCTGTTGGAGAATCTTGGTACCATTTTTATTCCCATTTTTCCTAGATCTGTTATCATAAGTCATAATGTTTCGACTTCTTCAAACCCTCGTGTTTTAGCGATACGGAGGATAACATATGCATCTGTTTCTCTTCTACATTTCAGATTTATATGTTTGCAGAATGGTATAAGCCAGGCTCCTCTCTTGAGTATCCTCTTCATGGAAGTGGGGCAGTTGTTAATGCCCTTGTTCAAGGCCTGCAAAAATTTGGCGGGCGCATATCTCTCGGAAGTCATGTTCAGAACATTATAGTGGAGAATGATCGGGCTGTTGGGGTGAAACTAAAGAGCGGTCAAGTAAATTTTATACAAATTGATCAGAGTCGATGTTAAGAAACATTAATAGTATCCACTTCATATGTCATCTTTTGATCTCATGATTGAGCTTGTTGCAGTTTGTACGTGCAAAGAAGGCTGTAGTGAGCAATGCATCAATGTGGGACACATTGGCCTTATTACCTGAAGGTGCTGTTCCTAAATCGTATCGGGATAGCGTAAATACGATGCCGCAATGTGAATCATTTATGCATCTTCACTTAGGCTTTGATGCAGAGGTGCGTGATGTTAGTAAGACACTTCAATTTCCATTCTTTTCGAGATCAAACATAATCGTTCTATTAGGAGAGGATAGTACTTAAACAGTTCACGTCTGCCATATTTTCCATGTTCTAATCGACACTGATAGTTAGCATGGCTTAAAAAGCAAGGTCAAGCATTGATTTAAAAAGCGCATTTAGGAGAGTGTATCTGTTTAATAACTCAGGTGTTAGGAGCTTCACTTGACCCACCTCTACCACTCCAAGAGCGAGTTGCAAGAAACATCGAAGATTTTAAGCATTAAGTTTTCGACCTTGGAGCTTGGATTGAGGACCTATTCTTTGACCTTTTCATTTAAGCTTCAGGAGATGATAGAATCCAAATAGCTGAAATAGATTGAAAGGTAAAAAGATAAAAGGGCTACAATTATCTCCAAGTAATTCGAGGTACTTGGACTCTCCCCTCTTAAGATCACTCAAGCCTAGACCATACTAACAATTGCCTTCCTTCATCCTTTCACCCTCACTCTATTTATGACTAACATATTCCTTAGCTAATTACCAATATACCCTTACTATCTCATTGATATCCCTAGTTACCCTAATGACATTCCTGTCAGAAGACTATTGCACTCTAGTGTTCCTCACTCTCTGGAAAGCATTGAGTTCTAGATTTATGAACTTTCGTTCATATCCTTTTTAGGGCATTCGTGAAGACCTGGGAATTCATCATATAGTTGTAAACGATTGGGATAGAGGAGTCGATGCCGATCAAAACGTGGTTCTGATATCAGTACCAAGTGTTCTTAGTCCAGATCTAGCACCTCCCGGAAAACATGTATTACATGCATACACACCAGGAACTGAACCATATGCTCTTTGGGAAGGACTTGACCGCAGGAGCTCTGAATACAAAAACCTCAAGGCTCAAAGATCTGAGGTAAGTTATAATCTTAAAGAACAAGTGTGTGAATCTTTTTATTGTTGCAAGCTCTGCCATGCCAGTAATATGACTAAACATTTGAGGAAGCTATGACTTTTTCTTACTTTTATTAACTTCCATGCTTATTTCATTTTAGTCCCTAAACTTTTAAAAAATATATTCTAGTCCTTAACTTAGCATATGCTACTTTTGTTCTACACATATATGAACAAATATTTGAAACCGTATGTAGTAAGTTAGATGTTAAGTTTTCAAATGGAGTTTGGCATTATTAAAAGATCAATGTAGTTTGCCAACATGAACTTTGAGGATGAAAACATAATATTTGAGAGTTGAGTGAACCACAATGAAATAAGTACAAGAGTTCAAGGGTGACACTAGAATTCAAATCTAATCTTCTGAACCTTTTTTTTTTTTTTTGTGAAAAAGGTGATGTGGAGGGCAGTTGAGAGAGCCCTTGGAGAAGGTTTCAAGAGAGAAAAATGTGAAGTGAAGTTAGTGGGGAGTCCATTGACTCATCAGAGGTTTCTAAGGAGGAACAGAGGGACATATGGGCCAGCAATTGAAGCTGGAAAAGCCTCTTTTCCTGGGCATTCAACTCCCATCCCTCAGCTCTATTGCTGTGGAGATTCTACATTCCCAGGCATTGGAGTCCCAGCAGTTGCTGCCAGTGGTGCCATTGTTGCTAATTCTTTGGTCTCTACTTCCCAGCACTCTCAGCTTCTTGATGCTATTGGAATTTGATTGCATTTTCATGTTTTCATTTTGGGATCTTCTTCATTCTCTCTACTAGGCATGCTATCTTTTGTAAATTTGTATTATAATATAGACAGACTATGTAATATAATCCTCAATATTCGGGTCTTTTTCAGAAGCCTGCGCTTTCTTTGTTGAAGTAAGTACAAATGGTCCAGCTCAAAATTTCTTAAAAAGAAAGAAAAAAAAATCGTCTACGATTCCTTTGAAAGTTTTGACTCTGTCCCTTGTGCATTTGAATGGATTTTTCTCATTCAAAGATATTTTCTAACATTTAGTGATAGAAGGAATATTCAGATCGAAAAAAATAACTAATATATAAAAGATGAAGCTTAAACTTTTAAAAGATTAAAGATGCAATTGAGAAAGATTAGGAGCTAAATTATATAACCATCTTGCCTCTAGAAACTCGAGCGGAAACGCGAGAGGAAAGGAACATTCTCTAAACCTGTACAAGAAATTGATGCATTGATCTTCTATAGACTAAACATTCAGATCTGATTTAAGCTACAAAAAATGGGCAAAATGGTTGTAGCCTTCAAGATTCAATCTAATTTTCAACTTGGATGGCCTTAAAGCTAACTTACATCTTTGAAAAGTAATAATCTGATGCTATGCAATCTTTCGAATCCTTAATTGTATCAACATTCTGTATAATCTCAGCAGTTGGGCATAACAAGATTATGCACATGGAAACTTTCATTTACAAGTATTAAACTAAAAATATCACAAGCCGCACATGAAATTTAAACCTATACACATCTATACAAGTATTTCCTTCATAGGGAAATTTAGTTCACAACCAAAGCAAGACAATGAATAAAAGAATATGATTATCAAGCATAATATAGCACAAACAAAAGAGGGCTATACTCACCATCTTTTCTTTCCAATTATCTACAGACTAACCAACCGTATTTGTTTCGTTACTCCCAGACCGTCTTTCTCGAGCTCCATTGATTACTCTCTGTTCTATCGATCCTACCACAACCATTCACTGCAAACTCATCAGAGTATCCATATTTGTTCCAGACTCCAATTCCTCTCTGCTGTCTACCAGATGAATGGTGGCTAACATTAGGACCCATTGGACTCCTTCCAACGTCAACTCTACCCATAGGTGGCGATGGCGAAAGGGTCATCGGAACTCTTTCGGGGGCATTACTTCTGTTAAAGTCTGGTGGAAGTCTTTGAGACTGGTAGCCATTGTGATGCTGCTGCATCTGGTTTTGTTGATAGTGGTAATGACGCTGCTGAATGTGATGTTTGCTACCGGGAAAGACGGTGGCGGGAGGTTGGACGTTGTTGATGCTGCAAAGGCTAGGAGAGCTATGGACCTTATGCATAGGAGGGAGGCTAGGTTTGATGCTATTCCAAGAGAATGTTTCTTGAGCCATTGATTCAGCAGTATGACCATCTGGAGAAGATGATTTTGGGGATGAGCAGGCAGAGGAAATGCTGAATGTAGGGCGGTTACTGTTAGCACGGGTAGGGGAGAGTCTTGAGCTGGCGGTGGAGCTGGAGCGTACGATGCCATTAATTGCTTCGAGATAACGTTGCTCAATCGCTTGAGGCTCTGTTGAGAATGGTTGCGTCTCAACAACAATGGGGTTTGAAGGAAATAAGAAACACCGAAGTTTAGGCGTTCCTTCGCTTTCGAGACGATCATATTCATCAAGCATATGCTTTAAATCCTCATCAGACCTCACAGACACCAAAACATCAAGGTCCTCAGGAACCAACTGATACTTTAGAACCATGTCTCCATCAAATAGAGCAGTCAGTTTCTTCAATAGATCTGTTGAAGTCAAAATGATGCGAAAGAAGATTAAAACAAATTTTAAATTCACAAAACTCTATTCTAGTGTTGAATATGATGTTGGTCTGGTTCGAAGCAAGAATGAGTAGAATAGAGAAGACTCAAAACTACATGTTTTGAAATGTTTGCTAATATTCATTTCCATCGAAGGAATAAGAAAATTTTTATTCACTGAACTTCCTAGGGAGATTCGTAACCTAAATCTGACCAATATCACACATCAAGACAATGCGTTTCCAGAACTTGTTGACGATGCTTTCTCAGGGAATAACTTCGCAGATGAACAAAACGATAAATTATATCAAGTGATCTGAACCTTGTACAGAAACCACTTCAAATCATCCAGAAAAAACAAAACCATACAAACTCTGCTTGATCAAAAGCAATCCAACTGGATTTTCCCGATGACCACACAACCGTCATCAGATTATAAACTCTCCACGAAAATTTAAGAATCACAGTCTCAATAATAAGGGCGGGAAAAGCGAAGGACATAAACCTGAAAATTTGATATCGCGCGGAATAGCGATGACGCGAGTCTCGCCGCCGACATACTTGAGGTGGCCATCG
>NW_019104496.1:3258555-3273363 GCF_001995035.1 Momordica charantia
TTTCTAGGCGACAATGTCGACGTCTCATCTCCTCCATTGCCGCTGCCTTCGCACGCCATAATTCGTCTCGGCCTCAACCAAGTCGCTCGAATGAGTCCCCGCAAAATCAACCAACAACAATGGGCGGTTGCTTGAATCTGAAGGAATCTGTGAGTGAAATCACAGAAGTATTACGGAAGTCAAATGGAAAATTCGAAGACGGAATCGATTGATTGTTCACGAACTCCGCCAAAATGGAAAAATGGAGGAGGAGAAGAAGAAGCGAGAAAATGGAGAATTTTGAGGAAACAAACTCAATCCAAAAATGGATAAATGATAATCAAAATTCAACTGAAAATGTCAAAAAAAACTAAAGAGATTGAATTTTGAAAGCTCTCTCTCTAATTCTTCTTCTTCTATTTATTTTGTTATTGAGAATTTTGTTTCTTTTCATGTCCACCGATCATTTATAAACACCCCTCCCTCTCCCTCCCAGTGAAATTACGAATTTAGCCTCAATGAAATTTTATCCGTTTATTATTTAAAAAAATAATTATCCATTTATTTGTTTAGATAAATGATAGTTTTTTTAGAGCTTAAACTAAATTGTTCTTTTTTTAGTTAAAACAAAGCCGCGGTAATTCAAATCTATGACTTAACTAGTTGGTACTAAAAAAAGGCTTGACTAGTTGAGTTACAGTAGATCGTAGTTGGACAAATGGTAGAATATATACTAAATATGTAATTCAGTTGCAATGGATTATGCCATTTTTTATTTTGTTTTAAATATTTTAAATGCTTTAATTTAATTATTTATGTGTTGATTTTTCCATCGTGTTTTTGTTGTAAGAAATTGTTCAAATTCACTTACCAAACTATTGGAGGGTAAATTATAGTCTACCACGTGGACCAATGAGAATGGACAATCATATCCTGTAGGTTCATATCTACAGCTTGCTTACTAATAATCGAACTACATAGTTTGGCCTATGACATATTGTCTACTTTTATGAAGCACATCAATCTATACAGCTCAGGTAGCCCCGTAATGCTTCTCTAAGCATGAAGATCGAGCTATATATAAGACGAAATCATTTAAAATCATGTAATAATATCTATAACGGCTATAATAGAAGGGTCTCTTCTTCGACTCCTCTAAATACATACTAACTAGCTCCCATACATAGGTATGTGTTCTATTTGGAACTGATTTGTTTAGCTCGAACTTTAGACTAACTTGAGCGTCTAAGTAGAGGTCTTCTTGCATAGCTCACCTGTATAGCTCGATCAGAAGAAGTTCAGTGCAAATCTCTTGGCTCATTTAGAATCCAACATTAACACAAACAACGATGCTAGAAGTAACAAAAAAAATTACTACAATGATGTTTTTTTTTTACAATACTATTATGATGTTAAGAATTGCGGCAGTACAAACAATATAACATATATCAATTCGTGTTTTTTGCGTTTGTAGTTAATCAATATAACTAGGTTAATTTTTTTTTTGTTCAACAATACGTAGGAGTAAATATTTGAACTTTCAATATTTTGGTCGATGATATAATTAAGTTAATTAGTGATTATTATCGATGCTTGTCAGTAATATCTAGGTGAATTACTATAACTATAATCCACTAATATATAATAATTGTCCCAAAAAATAATTTCAAGGGTGGTAGTTGTCAAACTTTAGGGTGAATGCATTAAAATATGTTGTGAATTAAAAGGAATACTATATTTGCAAAATTTATTTCTAATTGCATTTAGAAAAATTACATATTTGCAAATATTTGATAAATTTGAAAGATGATTTTACAAAATAAAAACGATTCAATCAATTTGTCACACGTACAATCTTCTCTAAGTTTTTTATTTTATTTTATATTTTATATTTTATTTTTGAATAGATCTTCTCTAAGTTGATAATGATGAACCCAAAAAGCAATAGACCTTGAGCTGACCTTATTAGTTTCTATAAAAAAAATTAATATTATATCTTTGCATGATTGTTCATGCCCTATATCCATTAAACATATGAAAATGATAGATAATTTTACACCAATATATTAATTTTTTTAGATTTCAAAAAAGAAGAAAAGGTTGGGTTGAAAGAACAAAAGGCTCCTAAGCAGCTTGCTCCCTAATTACACACCGATCTTAACATGCCTATTGAGGAGGAGAAAATGATATATATGTTCCTTTCAAAGCGAGCGTAGTTCGACGGTAATTGGAATATATCTCCAATTAAGAAGCTGTGAGTTCCATCCCCCACCGCTACGTACTATCCCACGTACTATATTAAAAAAAAAAGGTAGATAGGTTCCTTTCAAATATATTTTTTTCGTCGTTGTTAAACATTTTAATAAAGTTTTAATTTGAGAAGAGCCTAGTTGGTATGAAATAATGTGTGTTAAAGAAATTTGGATTAATGTTTGTGAGTTTATGATTTTAAAATGTAACAAAAAAATAATGGCCGCAACCTAATGTTAAAATAAGAAAAATATTTAGTTGTTTGGTGAAGATCATCTTATACTTACTATTATTAAATGTTTGACAATTAAGAGAGAAAAATATAAAAATAGATATGTTTTTAAAATAATGATTTGTCATTTTTTCTACGGGTGAGGACGGATAAATATCTGAATATTTTCAATGAAAATTGAGAAAAGTTAGATCAACTTTTAACTGAGTTCTACAATCAATTCCAAAATAAATTTTTAAGAATTACATTTTTTAGTTTTGAAAATTCAAAAAAAAAAAATTTCCATTGAGTATAACATTCAAAAGCATGTTTTTAAAAAAAGTAAATAACAAAACATTAAAACATATACATGAAAATCGTGTCCATAAACTTAATTTTCAATAAAAAATAAAAAAATAAAATGATTGTCAAACCAACTATTACTTAAAAAAAAGGGACTAAATATGAGCGTTTTTTATAATTGGGCTAGATTATTATTATTTTTTTTATATTGGTTATTCTAATCATGTTAAAGAGAGAGTTTTTATTTTTTTATTTTTTATGGTAAGAATTATTATATAGTTCACTACAATTTTTTTAATTAAAATTTGAGACCATGAATTATAACCAGGACTTTAAAGTTCAATATTTAATCTAATAAAATTAAAATGAGATAAAAGTAATTGTTGGGAGTAAAAAGAAGTCGGATTTCTCTCACGAACAATCTTAAATATCGATCAGTTAGTAGAAAGGAGCAATCTCACAAGAGGATAAGTCGTAGAAACGATAAATTTATCAATCAAGCACGTCGTGAGACTGCCGTTATAATTATTGTTTTCTTACTTCAATATTCGAGGGCGAGTGTAGAAACTCAATCGTGATGATTCAATAAAAATGTCTTCCTAGATCTAGCTCATCTCTTACCTATCAACATTAAAATTCGAAAACTATTTATTCTTTCAGACTCTAAAAATGATAAAATATATAAAAAAAATATTTTCAAGCATTTCTCTTTTTATTTTATTATAAAGATTATGAAAAATTCTTCCTCCTTGACAGTAATAAGGATCAATCTTATTTCTATCGCGATTAAATATTTGACAAAATAGCTAAGATTTGAGGATGATCGTAACCTCACCAAAGTATTTCCGTTTTCGAGAGAGAGAGATGAATGTGAAAAAGTGATGACAGACGTTGGCAGACTGATCCAACTACGATTTCACTCTGCAAATCAACAGAAAAAAATTCAGAAGAAAGAAGACATCTAATGGAACTTCGATCCTCAAATTCAAACTGATATTGCTTCGCCATTACTCTCAAATCTCCATTAACCACAGCCACAATCAAACACACATTCTCATTCCTCAGCGCAGAACATTGAGAAGAAAATTTTCAAAAAAAGAAACCAGAAGACAAAGAAGAAGAAGAAGAAGAAGAAGAAGAAGGAGAGAGAGAGAGAGAGTTCTTCGTCTGCGACAAAAAGAGCAAAATATACTTTACCGATTTGTTCAAAAATGCTCATCGAAGCTACAGTCCAAACAGCCGCTTACAGGCTCTAACGATCTTCCCCGCCGCGTTCTTCTTCTTCCTCCTCACAGATCCTGCCGATTTTCGACTTTCTTTGGAATCTCCCGCTCCAATTTCCTCATCGTCAATCGGCGATGCAAGCGTCGCGAACTGATCGTGAATCCTACAGTACCGCTCCGCCACAGACGAAGATCTCCGCATCGACAGAGCTCTCTTCACCGCCGAATGGAGTCCGGATGCGGAAGAAGAAACAGAGCTGTTCCGACTCAGCGCGGCGACGGCGACGCCTCCGCCGCCGCCGTATTCGTCTTCCTCCTCCTCCGGCAAGCAGCTCTGCGCCCGCGCCCGATTGGCTCTGTTCTGATCGGATTCGTGAGCGAGGGAGTTCGGATTGGGGACGGCGGCGGTGAATTTGAGGGAGTGAGGGAGCGATGCGAGATCGGAATAATCTATGGATCTGGACTTGAATTTGCAGGCGGCTTTGATTTTGGAGTAGCCATCGGCCATTTTTTTCGTTTGTTTTTTGAAATTCCCTCTCTCTTGGTTTGGGGATTGGCGGAAAATGGTGAGAAATGGTTGGAAATTTAAGAAGAAAAATCAAAGGACGCGACAAAAAATCAGAGAGATTAAAATGGCGCCTGTAAATTTTTCTTTCAAATTTCCTCTGAAAATGGCAGGGATTGAAGCTTGAATCTAGCTACCATACATTTTGGAGAAGATAATGGAAATTAAATCATTATCACATTACCAATAAATAATATCAACTCAATAATTGAAAAACCTTTGCAAAATACTAATAATAATAATAAATATTAATTAAAAATGTTGTTTAAATATGTTTTACCTCTCATTTGGTGTCAGTTTTGGTCGTCGATTTACTCGAGCTAACCTACTTGTTATTGTAATTTGTGGTGTAATATTGTAAAATATATATATGAATACAAATTATCTGACAAAGGTAACTATTTTTGTTTTCATTTCATATCATAAATTTAATATATATTTGAAAAAATATACAAATTTTCATTTTTTCAAATAAAATATAAGTGTTTTTTAGTACAACAATTTAGGAATATAATAATCGAACCTCTAAGCTATGCTAATATTGGCAAATAAAATATAAGTGTTGTTTTTTTGGCAAATAAAATATAAGTGTTGTTTTTTTAAGTGTATTTTACGTCACATTTGAAATTGATTTAGATTAAGTTTTTCTTTAAAAAAAAAAAACTTCAAATTTTATGCTATATTTGAAAATGCATATTTATTTCCTTTTATTTTTTTAACAGGTATGAAATTTACCCTTTGAAGGTATAATTTCTTTTTGTTTTTTTTTCTAAGATAATTACACTTTTTTGCCATATGAAATTAAAGTTCCGTTTTATAATTATTTCATTTTAGAAAAGTACGAGCTTATTTTAGTTGTATACACAATTTCAAATATTTTTCTGGAATTGGTTAAATAAGACGTTATTTTCTCATTACTTAGTAAAATGATTAAAAATATGATCGGCAACTGAAGTCGAGCATACATACTAGGATCTTCCAGAAATTTGATCCTAATTGCCATTGATTTGATGGTGTTGAATTAATTAATTTATTTGTTTTCAAAAAGTTTTAGGAGATGAAATAGTCTATGGCATGTGGGTTGTTGAATTGAAATGGACATTTGGAATACAATAATTTTGAAAAACTAGGATGAAAAGTTGACAGTATTGGAAAAGGTTGGTTTTTTCTTTTTCTTTTCCTTTTTTTTTGAGAAAAGTTTGTTGGGTGGTTTTGGACCATAAAAATTAATGAGTGAATTTTGGAAATTTCTTTTTATTTTATTTCATTTGATGTGATATGAGTATTAATTGTGAAGGAGGGATTGTGGTGTTGATGATTGAGATTAGCTTGAAAGTCAACTTGTTAGATTAATACTTTCACTTCATAATGATTTTATTCTTTAGTTTTTTTTTTTAATTTATTGAAATTATAGTCCATTTTTAAAAATTCACGAGTAATTTGGAGAAAACTTATTTTTGTTTTTTTAATTTAAGTTAATATTTAAAAAATGGCCTTTCTGAAAATATAAAATTTCTTTCTTAGAGTGGTTGATATAGATGACTGAAAGTCTACTATTGACGTCAATTAAGAAACTTCCACAATTATATCATCGTGTAATGTGGTAGATAAATGCTTAAGAAATTAGTGTGTAATGTAAGTGTCATATATTGTCTTACTTAAGCAAGAAGATGATATACTAAGTACTAACCCAATCAATCGGGTGGAAAACCTTAAGGACATGAATGACTAATTTAACACAAGTCAAGAATTTTCTTAATCATTCAAAAGAGTGTGCAAAATAACGGTTGTGCTCAAGATTTGGTTGAGTTGAGGTAATGTGAGTTTGCAACATAATGTCAACGAAAACACGTAGACGACATTCAATCCAGAAGACCCAATGGAACTATAATGAATATACTAGTGAAACTTGAATGGCTCGGTGGACTAGGCAATGTGTTTTCATGGTTATCACACATGATAATCATGTGTTCGAACTAGGCATAGATCAAATGGATGAGAATCTCCGAAAGATTTCATTATTCAAAGTTTGCTCACATAGTTCTGACATCTCCTGTCGAGCACTATAGGTTAGAAAGACTAGGAAGGTAGTGTACAATCTAACTTTTAATTTGACGAATTGGAATTTGTTTGTATCAAGAAAATATAAGTGCTAGGAAAACGTAACTATGTGAAGGAGAATATAAAATGAAACTTATCTCTAAATATGAAAGGAATCACAAAAAACTTTCAAACTTTGGCATGATGGTCAAACAACTCTTTTTAATATGAAATTTTGGTTCTATTGGATGAATGTGTGGTTCCAAATGGATCAAAATGGGCTATGTGAAAGACATGTGACTTTAGCATGTGTTTTCCAATTTCTTGGCTCCTAATATTGTGCCAAGCTTTGTGCTCCAAAATTTGCCCATGTATATAATATTCTTCTCTATGTTTGCATTATTGCATAAAATAAACCCATAAAACATGAGAGAGAGATCATGTGATTCTTTTTTAAAAAGAAGAATATGGTTGAATGTAATTAAAAACAAGTTGAAGCAAATTATTTTTAAAATAATAAAAATAAAATAGTGTATCATTTGACCATTCCACATGGTTTGTTAATTAGGGTCACAAAATTCTGATACGGTGAACTGTAAGCTAATGTGATGGATGAATTTTCGTGAATTATCGTGAACTAATATTTAGTTTTAGTGATCCATTCAAGCAAAACTTAATGGATAAAAAACCTATTATTACTATCTCAAAGATCGATAGTCAGTTGTTAAACTAAAAAAATATTTTAGTGACATGAGATCTAGTGATAGATAGAGTACTAATTAGATTGAAAGTTAAAAAAAAAAAACAACTTTAGTGCAACAACATGCGTTCATAAAAAAATAAAAGGGTGAAATTTTTTAAATAATATGATCCAACTTAACACAAAATATGTGCCAACATGAGTTAAGTAGTTAAGGCACCTCAAGGTCGAGGATTAATCATCCGTACTCATATTTGTTGGAAAAAAAAACACAATATATATATATATATATATATATATATATATAAAGAAATAACAAATAATATATTTATTAGTATTTTTTTTTTTTTAACAAACACAAAACTTAATCATAGGATTGAAAATTGCTATTCCAAAAGGGCAAAAACGGGTCAATTGACGTTTATATATTTATTATTGTTATTATTAAAATTGTTGATTTTTCTACTCAGAGAGATTCCGGCCGGGAATAATAATTATTGAAAAACGTAAATACTAATTCAATATTTTTTTTTCCTTTTTTTGCGAGGACAAAGAGACAACGTAATTAAAAAAAAGTTTGAAACTTTATACGATAAAAATTCATACTTAATTTGTCAAATTGTTGAATATACAGTAATTGTCATATATTTTCAATCAAGATATCGTGAAAAATTTTTTTTTTTTCTAAACAAAAATTTTCCACAGTATATACATAATGAAATTCTATAAAAGTTAAAATAATGATAAATAATAATCAAAAGGATGTTTTCCTTTACCAAGTGGGGTATTTTAAAAAGATAATTACAAATATAAATGTTCTTAAAATTATATGATTATAACCACCACTAATTTATTGGTCTTTAACCAGTTCACTTATTGACCTTTTATTATTATTTTTTAATCACTGTTTTTATGATATTTTACGTAACAACAGTGGTTTTTTTCCACACACACATATATATATATATATATTTATTTAGTACAGCAAATAAAGAATAAATATGGTAGGAAAAATCGAACTTATAATCTCTAAGTTAGAGAGATGTGTCAATCACCGCTGAGTTAGTTCATGTTGGTGGGTATAATAAATATAAATTCATATGAAATAAATTAATTTATATTTCTTGCCAACTTCAAAACATGTGATTGATTTTGGATGATCAAATCTAATTAAGATTATTTTCAAAGAAAGTTGAAAAAAAAGGACAATAAAGTTAAATTAATTAAGCAAAAGTAACATTTTGCCCTTGAAATTTGTATAAATTTTAAAAGTTCTCTCTTTATGTTTTGATTTATAAATTATTTTTAATATTTCACTTTTCAATCAAGTCTCTACTCAATTATGCTATTGAAATCGAATAATGAGACAGCGTCGGTGACATTAAAAATTGTCATGAAATCATAACCATCGTTCTCTATCTCTTAGAGTAATAGAGTAGTGCAAGTGCGAGTGACTGAAGTAAGGATCGATTTAGTTTTTATGTGAATTCGAGTATAACTTATATAGTAGATAAGATCTCTATTATTATCCTCATTATTATTTTTAGTTTATTATCCATGTCTTTTTCTGTGCCGTGTTTTTACTACATCTATTTTTATTTACATATTTTAAGCTTCTAGACCAAAAAAAAAGTTCTATTATCTCTATATTCGACCGTACATTCAAATAAAGATTCCTAATATTGCCTAGTGAGCCCTATTGGAAATTAAGTCAATGGTAGAATTTGGTTGTACCTAAAAAATAGACGATTTCTTTTCTAGTCTATGGTTATTTAGAAGAAATTTATTTTCCCAATTAAATAATTTCAAGGATAGGGATAAAAAATACATTTTTCAACCAACATTTTAAAGTTCATATTATAAGAAATTTTACAAATTTCTCTAACAAAAAAAGTTGAGAGATTTAAGGATAACTCCTGATGTTTAACAAATTAACCGTATAATTGACCAAAAAAAAAAATCCATCCATCTTCATTGGAGTATTATTATTTGCAATTTGTCTTAAACTATTTTTTTTTTTTAAATTCATCAAATTGGAAAGTGGCACATGGAAAGGTAAAAGCACCATCCTTTTTAGAGGTCGATTAAAATGATCTTCAAATAATTTGATTTTTAAAGTAAAATGACATATTCACCCCTATATTTATAGGGTCGAAATCATTATCATGTATATAGATACGAGACGGTAATAATATCGTGTATCAAATCAATTATTCAAGGCGCCATTAATTATTGTTATTTGTATGATACTTAAGACACATCTACTTCTTCTGAGAAGTCTTAAATTCTTCGATACAATATTTTTTTTTTTAATTTCACACCTATTTCATGAAAAAGGTAACTCATCAATCAATCTTGATCATCTTACATTAAAAATGGTCCGTTTCGTAACAATATTTTATCTCAATCAGATTTCAATCCATCTAGACTATTTTGACCAGCTTTACAGTAACTTAGCATTGATGCATCACCCTATAAATAAAAGAGTTGGATTTATCTCATTACTAAGCACGCTCAAATTCTATATATCAAAAGAAAGAAAATGTGACAGATATAAGTAAATAGTTAAAATACTTATAACTCTCTCGTAATTTAAAAGAAGTGTCAAATATATCCTTAAATTTTTAATATTGTGTTTATATTATTAAGAGATCTGCAGTTGTATAGTTAAATATATTTCAGTTATAAATATATTTAACCGAACAAGAATAAATCTCTTAAAATATATATTAGGTCTCTAAATTTTAAAAATACCTAAAATATTCTTAAACTATCAATTATGCATTTAATAGCTTATTAAAGTTTAAAAATGTCTCATTAATTTACTAAAAAAGAAAGTGTCTCATTAATCAGAGATTGATTAGAAATTTAAAATCGATATACCCATTCGATAAAAAAATAATAATTCAAGTATTTATTACGTACATTGAAAATTTAGATACTGTATATATTTGTTTTCATCGTGGATGAATTTTTCCTCCATGTACATCACGGTCACAGGCAGTGAAGTTAGCATTACCCAATTTGAAAAAACTGGAAGTTTGACGTTTACATGATTCTGTCTCACGTGTCAATGAAATCACTTTGGTCAAACCCTCCAAAGAAGAATTATTTTTATTTTTATTTTTACTTTTTCCATTCTTTTTTTCGTCTGACAGAACACCATATTTGATATTTCTTCGTTTCTAGGGCTCGCACTTTACTCCTCTTTTCTTCTCGATCTCTCCCTCTCAATTTGGGCTTTCGTCTCTCTAAACTCGCTCTGGAATTTCAGTCTTCAATTCGAGGTTCGTCAATGTAAGCATTGGGATACTGGCTGTTGGTTTTTTCGGAGTTTTCTGTTTGACCAGCTTGGTTTGTACTGCATTTCTGCTTAATTAGAATCTGGTCTCGACCTTACTGTTGTGTTTTCTTTTATTTTCTCGGGAATTTGAGCTCTTGTTGGCCCATTTTTTGGGATCAGACTTTGTTACTCTATGCTGAAGTGTGTTGACGATGTTGACTGAAATTTAATTGCTACCCCGCTGGAGTTTTGGATTCGGTAATGATGGGTTGAGTTGCATGAATTGTATTTGGGTCAATGTTTTCTGCTGGGATTTGACTTGGGATTCGATTTAGTGAAGTGTTTATAGAGATTTGGATCTAGCTTATTCGTTTGAGCTTGATATGTTCTCCGCCCCGTATGTAAGACGTACGAATTGTAGTTAATTTCAGCTTGGTATTTATTGTGTTTGTATTTGATGCTACAGTGTAGTGTTTATCTGGTCGAGGTGAAGACTGAAGAGTGATGTGCTTGAGTTATGGCGCTTAATTTTCCTGCTTCTAAGGCGGCCGAGATAGCCATTGCGTCTATTGGTCGTGGATACGACATAACGGCAGATCTAAGACTCAAGTACTGTAAATGGGATTTGCATAGGTCTCGGTTGATAGAAATTGATGAAGATGTGGGCCATGAGATTGTTCTTCCGGGTGGGATTTCAATCCCAAATGTGCCCAAATCAATCAAGTGTGACAAGGGGGAGCGGACAAGGTTCAGGTCTGATGTTCTCTCTTTCCAGCAGGTATTGCTCTTTATTTTGAGGCTAGAAGATTTGTTTTGTGTAAAAGCATATGCTCAGATTTAACTACAGTAATAAAGTTTATAAGGACAATAAGAATCTTCATGTGCGATGATTAGAGGGTACGGGAACGTGTACATGCATGCTTATTATTTGGGATTAAAGGAAATCTAGAAACTAAATAACCTTAAATTCTTCTTTAGTCTTTACCCTGAAACTCTTGAGGCCTGGAAAAGAAACGAAATGCTTAAATTATTCTCTATCTGAAAATTCAAGTTTGAGGTAATTCCGGATAGAGTATTGAAGAGACTCTAAACTGAGTTAGTCCCCGAATATTTATTGAATTCTTTGTTGTACTACTTCCAGGTTTTGAACCCATAATATGGGAATATAAAACGTGATATTTCATTACCATTTTACTTGTGCATGTTCTTGGAGCAATTCATCAACAAACCATGTATTCAAGAAACTAATTTTCTAAGTTTCCTTATTGCTGCTTGATATTTCTTTATGATCCCATCTTTCAATGTTAAATTGTTATCAAATATGGTTGCAATTCTGCTTCACCATACTTCTATATGCTTTTGTGTTTTCCCAATGTCTGCTAATCATCTAGCATAAAATGCAGATGTCAGAGCAGTTCAATCAGGAGATGACTTTGACTGGCAAAATTCCTTCAGGTCACTTCAACACCATGTTCGAGTTTTCAGGATGTTGGCAGAAAGATGCATCGAATACTAAGAATCTAGCCTTCGATGGGGTCTTCATTACACTGTACACAGTTGCTTTGGAAAAATCACAGATGGTACTCTGCGATCTTGTGAGGAAAGCTGTGCCATCATCTTGGGACCCTGCTGCACTAGCAAGGTATATTTTCTTTTACAAGATATGGAACCAGTTATTTTTCTATAAGAAGCTTTGTGTTATATTCATTTTAGTCTAGGAAGCATGGACAATCCATTTTAGGCCGAGTGTCTATGTTGGACACGCCAGTTTACATGTCTTAATTATTTATTTATTTTATATTTTGGACATCTCTAGACACGCATGGGACATGCCTGTCCCAGTCCTAAAAACTAAACAGAATTCCCATAATTAAAAGCGCATAACTTAAAAAAAGAAAAGAAAAAAGAAGAAATGCTAAAAAATAAAACAGAAGTCAGAAGTCCTAGCCTCCCACGAATCCCACAAAAAAGAGAAGCACGAGAAACCCTTCACCACCATCGCTACCACCGTCAACCTTTGCTGCTGCTGTCACTGCCGCCACCACCGCCACCACTGCGAAACCATCTAAACCAATTCAAGACGAAAAATAATGTGTCTCCGACGTGTCCGTGTAGACATTTGCGTATCGCTATGTTCGTGTCTGTGTCTATGTCCGTGCTTATTAGATTTTAGTTCGTGCTTTTGTACTTTGTTAATCTCTTGAGCAATCGATATGATAATCTCTCGTAAAAATGATAGTCAACTTGAATAATTGATTTGAGAGGAACAAGATGGTTTTTAGAGTAAAATACTTTGATGTCTTTCTAACATGCTTTGATGTCTTTCTTTGGACGTGTTCTAAAAAGATAAAGAATCATGATAATTAATTTTGTATGTCTGCTTTATGTAGTAAAATAATTGGGAGTTTTTGCATTTTGCATTCTCTTCTCTTCCCTTAGTAGTTAAGGTTTAGCGCTGGCCTGCTAAGAAGTCTCAGATCCTCCTACGACAGTTTCTAACCATTGTCAATGAGAAGCCAATTTTTACAAAGGTTTCTTAATATTTAGCTTCTTTTTAGGCCTCATTAGTCGTGAATGATTATTTGCTCATATATTTGCCATCATAAATGTTAGGATCAACTTTGGCTAGACACATTGATGCAAAAATATATATTAAATTTTATTTTTCATCTTTATTGAGATCCGGAAGCGAAATTAATCCCTACTTGATTGTCTTAGGTTTATCGAAACCTTTGGCACCCACATTATTGTTGGCTTAAAGATGGGTGGAAAGGATGTAATATATATGAAGCAGCAGCATTCGTCTACTCTTCAACCTTCTGAAGTGCAGAAGAGATTGAAGGAAATGGCAGATAAAAGGTTTTCAGAGACTATTGGACCTTATGGAATGGACTCTGAACGGATTTACAACAATGACAGGGTTTCTGGAATTTGTCCATGTTCTTGATGTTTGAGCATAATTTATGTCTCGATCATACTAGAGTTCATCTTTCATATTTTATAGTAAATCAATTTTCTTTCCAGGATATTGCAACCATTTTCAAGAGAAGAGGTGGAATTGAAAGTATCAACCTCCCTCATCATGAGTGGTTGCAGACAGTTCAGTTGGGGCCAGACGTGATCTCAATGTCCTTTATCCCAATTACTTCTTTGTTGAATGGAGTTCCAGGAAGTGGATTCTTGAGCCATGCAATAAATCTTTATTTGCGATGTGAGTAAAACTGCATCTGCTCGCAAATTCCAAATTGATGGTACTGGCTTATCAACGTGCTGTTTTATGGTGAAAAACCAAGCCTTTATTAAGACAAATTCAAAAATACAAATGGACACTAAAAAGGAAAAAGAAGAAAGAAAAATCTACTATAGAAGGAGCCTGTACAAAGAAATTATAAAAAAAGACTCCTATGGTTAAGAATTATAGACAACAACGGATAATTAACTAGGCTCCAAAGTGAGGCATCAAACCTAAGCCATAAACCATCTCTCTTTTTGTTGAGGCCTGAGGGGAGACTAATTCAAGTTTATAGTTGATGTCTATATGAATAGTATAATTATTTATTTATTTATTTTGATTAAGCTAGCTTCTTGGGTTGATATTATAAAGGAAACCTTCTTGGGCCATGGATTGAAAGGAAGCTAAGAAAATATTCAATAAGAAATCTTTAACCCTGGAAGGGGTTTTTGACCTCACTAAATACCATGGTTCTTTTTGGAATTTACCCTTCAGATTCCTTTGTAATTTGCTCAAATTTGTGATCTTTTTTGAACTCTCATTGGGAGTTTAGCTTTTGGTGATACCTTTCTACTACATCAATGAGAAGTCACCCTTGTTTCAAAACAGTGTCTGTATTTCTTTAAGAAAAGAGAAGTGTTAGATTGGATAACGATAACCTATAATGCACCTTTGACAAGAATAAATTGTGGTTGTTTTGGATGTCCTTGATCACTGCATGACGTGCATTTCCATACTGGTGCTAACAGATGTGGGTCCGAAGACGTCGAGATTCTATTGCATTTTAATGCATCTTTTTCATCATTGCAGACAAACCCCCAATTGAAGAGCTTCATCAATTTCTGGAGTTTCAGCTCCCAAGGCAATGGGCGCCGATATTCAGTGAGCTTCCACTTGGTCCGCAGCGGAAACATCAAAACTTGGCATCTCTTCAGTTTAGCCTTATGGGATCAAAGCTTTATGTGAATACCACTCCAGTATGGTTTCTTTTCTCAATGTTTTTGATTTCTGCCAATTGCATT
>NW_019104496.1:3273628-3291559 GCF_001995035.1 Momordica charantia
ATACGTTCCATGAGTTATTGGTAATTCTAGATTGTTGCCCTAGGAGATACGAACCCAACCCAGAGAGAGTAAAAGCAGAAATATGAGGATACATTTGGAAATAGAAAACATGAAATCCAATTCTAGGAACTACTCTTGCGTGCAATAAGTTTTGGCTATGCATAGATTTTTTCTAGCTCTAGAAAAAGAAAATTGAAAGACCTTTGATTTACTCGTGTCTTTCATCGCAGGTTGATGTAGGTAGGAGGCCAGTTACAGGTCTCCGGCTTTATTTGGAAGGTAAAAGAAGCAACTGTTTATCCATCCACTTGCAGCACCTTTCCTCTTTACCCAAAATTTTTCAACTTACGGAGGATCCAAATGGCAACTTCCATCCGGAGTCATATGATCGCAGATATCTCGAAAAAGTTCAGTCCAAGTACTTCTCTCACGTGTGCACTGCTCCTGTCGAGGCCGACGAGGATCTCTCAATAGTAACTGGCGCACAGTTACAGGTTGTAAATCATGGGATGAGAAACATTCTTTTTCTCCGACTCCGCTTCTCTTCGGTTTTGGGAGCTACGGTTGTAAAGCAAGCAGAGTGGGAAGGTTCTCCTGGACTGGCAGCCAAATCTGGACTCATATCAACACTAATCAGTCATCATTTCTCAACAGTTCAGAAACCACCTCCAAAACCAGCTGATGTGAATATAAACTCTGCTATATATCCTGGGGGTCCACCAGTGCCTGTACAGGCTCCCAAGCTCCTGAAATTTGTAGATACCACTGAAATGAAGAGAGGACCCCAAGAAACTCCTGGGTATTGGGTTGTCTCTGGGGCAAGACTCATGGTGGAGAAGGGCAGGATCTCCCTCCGGGTTAAGTTTTCTTTATTAACCATAATATTACCCGACGAAGAAGAAATCAATGACAATTAGATCGTTTTGTTCGGTTGTTCAATGCCAAATATGAATGGAAGTTTGCATAGTAATGGAGGTGGATTATAGACTCCCAAGAATAACAGGAAGCAGCACGTTTAAGACCAAGCATAAGTGGAGTGAGAGGTCTCGATCGCTGCGAAAAAGAGGACTGGGAAGGTTAGTGTTAGATCCCTCTTAGGACAATCCAACTTCAGCAAAAGAAATGAAAGGAACTTGAGGGGTGAAGCAATGTGGAAAGACAATGTTGGATGACTCTACTGTGAATTCAGTAACAATTCAAAAGAGTCGTCATCTGTGATTTACTTTTTCGTGTATGTAATACGAATTCACTGCATCAAAGGTTTTAGAGCCTTTGTCCCCATATTGTACATAACATTTTCAGGTCTTCTGTGGATAAGTAGAGATTTCAAATGTTTTTCTTATGTCTGTAACCATTTATGAGAGCTTTTATATAGACATTTTCCTTTTTATTTGCTGAATTTTTAAGCACTTCCTCACTGTAATAAAAACTTTTGAGCCTCTTGAGGAAGGTCATGATATTACATTTAGGATCCACGTTGTAGAGATATTTTGAGAAAGGGTATCATAATTTCCCAGAATTGCCTTTTCTTCCTCTTGAAAAGCTAAATTTAAATCATAAGAAAATTGAGTGCATATAATATAAAATATAAGTTACAATTTTATTTTCATCTACACACTTTTAGTTCAAGAATGTTATTTTAGTTCTAGAACCCTTTAAAAAAAATTAAAAAAAAAGTTGAGCTAAGATTGAACTATCGATGATTTTTAAGGGGATAATAAATGTCTTATTTTCTGATTTATGTTTATAAGTAACATTTACGATATAAAAAAATTAAACATTTAGATTGAAATATACTTTTTATATAAACCAGACAAGAAAAAAGGTAAATAAAACAGGTATAAAAGTGAAATGATATCTACTTATTCATTTTTTTTTTCATTACTTGTAATATAACTTCTTTGACAATCAATTTACAGATCAGAAACTGATGAAACATATCAGCATTTGTGAAAATTTCCCTGTGGGTGAAGAATCACAAGTATTATTATTCTGAGAAGAAGCAAAGCTGAGAGGATTCCTAAAATGCTGCAGCTGCTTTAATGGAGGCAATATCATATTGTTTTTTAAGGACCTGAAAAATTATGGTCATGAGAAGGCCAATAGATCCCCTCTCTTTGGCATGGCACTGGCAGAGGAGCTGGCTGGGCAATGAAAGTGGGGATGTGCTGACCTGGCATCAACACTGAGAAATCAGATGCATATGATCTTGACACCTGGCACCAAACAAAAAGACACACTTAATAAACAAAAACATATGATTTCCAAGGTGGAATTCAGTGACTCGACCTTGAAAGAAAAGCATGTATTGTGTAATGATTGGTGCAGGCTAGTGTTGATGTTGTGTGTCTTGCCACTGTTGTGATCAAAGATAATGTTGTTGAAGAAGACAAGAGAAAATAGTTCTTTTTTCCTTTTTCTTTTCTTAATTTTCTTTGAATCCACTCGAATGTTGAACTGTAGAGATGAAACTAGTTAGGAGACTATGGTTGTTTAGATATTGGTAGTTTCGTCGTGAGATAAGTTTATGAAGCCACATGTGACACTCGTCTCTCAAAAGACGAGTTCAATTAACCTAGGGTGAGAAACGAGTGCCACCTCATTTCCACATCAGAAAAATTATCTTCTTTTCCCCATAAGTTTGCAAAGTCCTAATATTAAAAAAAGTATTGAATTTGAGGCCATGGGTAAAATTATTTGGTGGTTACCGACCTAGAATATTAAATATCCTATGAGTTTCTCGACTCTAATTTAATCCAGTTACATATAAACTGGACAACCATGTTTGTTCACAAAGAAAATTTATTTTAGAGCTCCTTATTAAGAGATTTGGGACCAGGAAGAACATATGAAGAGTTAAGTAGTTTAAAGCATCCTAAACTGAAACACTTATTTTAAGGGAAGGGGAAGTTCTGCAAAGTTGTAATGATATTAAACAAAGGGGGATGACAATCTAAGAAACTAACCACTTGGGGTCGAAACGTACCATATTCGGACAAGCGAATTTTTCGGCCGGACCCGAGCCAGCAGAGTTGTTGGTGACTTCATCAGAGGAGGAGGAGAGAGGAGAAGTTGGTCTGAACAGATGCTCAAAGATGGCCATGATAAGGAACATTGATATCAAGATTGCAGTGGCAACAAAGCCAAAGGAAATGGCATTCATGGAGGATCCAAAGTTCTTCCAAGGAGCTTCCTGACCAAAGTCTGTTTGAGCTGATGGGCTCTGGTCTGGAGTTGTGTAAATGTTCCATGACTTTGATCTTTCACTCCCAATCTCACTCATACCTCTTCTGATAACTTGGTGGTGCTGCTGCTTAATTTCTTCTTCAACTGATGAAAATGGCTTCTACATAAGAATGTATTTGCTGCTGATTTCTAGCCCTGCAAAAGAAACTGGTTTTCTCAGCATTTCTTATTTGAATCCAATCTCCAGAGGCAGAGCCACAAATTTGGTTAAAAAGGGGGCAAGATAGAAAAAAGAAACATTAAAATTTGAACTTCCATGAAAATTTAGCCCCTCCAACCCCACCACAAACACACAATATGGGGTTATTTGTCTTACCTTTCAGACCTTTCAGCTAAAGAAATGCAGGAAAAGGAACTTCCAATGTTTTTCTTTTTTGTTTTTCCTATTTGTTCATGGTTCAATGACAGCTAAGATATCAACCCCGCCCCGGGGAGGGGAGTGTTAGAACCAGAATGAGAAGAAGAGAATAGTAAACAGCAAGGCAAGCACTTACAGAAGCCAAGGGAAGAGGAAGAAGGTATCCAAGATTCTCTGTGATGGCAGTTAGTTATTCGGATGACGCGATATTGAAAATGATGCAAAACCATCTGCTATAAAACTAATCAGTTTCTCAAGAGTTTCTAAGTTTTGATTTAGGCTTTGAAGGGTAGTTTGCATCCAATACTCCCAATTCCATAGCTACCCTGTCATGAAAAAACAAGACATCTATTTTTGCTCCAAGCATTATTTAATAGAGAAAGCAACCAACCCAAGTTGCACTTTTCCACTATAGAAAAAGTATATAAAATAAAATGGGAAAAGGGTTAATGATAATTTGATTGCTACAGCTTTTTCCATTTAATTGTGATTCCTAGCTTAGTGAAAACTATACTTTGTCTGAAGCAACAAACTTAAAGAAAGCAAAAGAATGGCCCTCCCTGTCTGGGGAGCAAAAATGAGAATGGCTTATTGGTCATTTCAGAAAGTTCCCATCGATTAAAAGAACCATATTTCATTAAGATGAAAAGTTTTTAATCTAACCCGGTCACCATGAATGAGGTAATTAAAGGATTTTGGAAAGTTGGAGGTTTTACAGCATGCTTATTCAGATCATCACCTAAATTTCCAAGATAACATTTGAATCAAATAATTGTATGCACTAAAACCAGACCCATAACCATTATTTTCCACCTCAATAATGATTGTTCATCTATATTTACTGACATAAACTATGTGCTTTCATATAATTAATCATTCTACCATAACGGTTTTACGAAAAACACGTCATTATTGATTAAATGCTTATCATGAAAACGGGAGCCATACTAAATAATTTCTCTAGAGAAATTGTTGGAAAGGGCCACTAGATGTGTTTGTTTTTAGATATCATCTAACTGTCCTAAAATGACAGCCACATTGAATAGTTTCTCGAGTTTTTTAATATCCTTTTAGCCCAAGAATTATTTTTGAATCATGAATGCATTAACCCAGTTCATATTCAATATGACCCTTTCAGATGTCATCATAGGGAGGGAACCAATATCTCGCACAATCTCATACAAAAACACAACCAAGAAAGCTGATGAAAGGAAAAAAGAATACAAAAAGCAGTTATGATATTGATATTAATTCAAGCAAAACAAAAGCTTGCCCAAAGTGAAGGCATGTCTTGTTTGTGTAGCCATTTTCTATCCAAAAAACAAAAGGAAAGGATAGCAAATTATTCCTCTGGAGAAAGAATCTAAAAATAAAACGACATAATAAAGAGAAGCAGAAGAGAATAATGTTTTGTTCACCTTACAGCTATGCTGTACCAAGCACATCCATATGATTCAAGAGAAGAAAGAAAATGGGTTGGTGGCAAAAAAGAGCAAAGGTAGGAAAGAATGTGATGTAGACCACAATTATTCCTCATATATCTCTCCTCTTCAAATAACCTGTAGAGAGGAACCCATAACTTTTGTCAGAAACACTAAAGCCATTTGCTGTACCGCCTGCAAGTGTAATGTGTGGTTAAAGTTATTAAACCATGCTTTCAGTTCCTTTTTCTTCTTATAAGCGGGGTAAGTGGGCTCTAGTCATATTATGTTCATGGTCTACCTTCTACTAGTTTCGGAGAGGCTCTGCGCTTTGCCTACCTGAAATCAGCTTCGGTGACAACAAATATTTAAGATTATTAAGGCCCTTGGTTTTCTGTTTTTAAAAAATAAGCTTGTTAACACTATTTTCACTCCTATATTTCTTTGTTTTGCCAAGCCGAAGGTTGAAAACTAAAGAAAAAAAGTAGTTTTCAAAAACTTATTTTTATTTTTGGAATTTGAGAATGTAAATGTGTTTTTAAGAAAAGGTAAAAACATACTAAAAAAAACTGTGAACAAACAAGTATAACTTTCAAAAACAGAAAACTAAAAACGAAATGATTATCAGACGAGATCTAAGTTTTGAAAACTTAGGGACTTGGATCCAAGACGCTGGGGTATCTTCAAACATCTCAACCATGGCAAACATCTCGAGCATTTACCGGAGACCATCATGCATTAGGGTTATTACCATTTTCCTCTTTCTTTTTTCTTCTACATGATTTTTAGGTTCATTTTTTTTATACAGATATTGTGATATTTAATTCATTACATCCCACCTGATATGAAGGAATCAGAACTATTAAGCAAAGACTTCTCTCCTTACTAGAGAAATCAAAGTGTTGTTGAAAAGAAAACTGCAATAATTACAACACATATGTGGCTCTTCTGCCTAAAATGCATTGATTGAGGATCTTTTTGTCAACAGAACAATCACCATGTCTGATGATGACATTGAAAGCCTATAAACTTTAGGACCACCTAGTAAATTTCAAAAAACAACCTCAGTTTCAGCAAAATGACCCCAATGTTAAAGAATTATCTGTCTGTTTCAATGAGGCTCATACACATAAAGTGCCTTAACCATGCCACAAAAGTCACACAAATAGAACAAAATATGCCCAAATTTTGAAAATCTTTGTAGCTATCTCCCACTCTTCAACCGCTAAAACAAACAAACGAAATGAAAACCAAAATCCCATTTTCATGTGCAGACAAATGGATCATCATAACAAGATTTGATGAAGTTTGAGAATGTGGTTCATCAATTTCTCTCACAAAACAGACAACCCATTTCATTTCATGCAAAAGGGCAGCAGAAAAAGAAAAAAAAAAAAAGAGGGAAAACAAGTTTCCATTTCCATGTAAGACATTTTTTAAAAGCAAAGGGCCCCATGAAAAGAAAGCACACTAAAGAAGAGGTTGAAAATAGATTGAAGCATAAATCTTCCTCTCCATTTCTCTCTTTTCTTTCCTATCCAAGTCCCCACCCTCACGCATCCTTTTACTTTACCAACAATCAAGCAAAAGAAATTCCTCGATGTTTGAAATCAAACAAAAGAAAAATTTGTAATAAACAAAAAGAAAAAAACAACTACTGCGTGGCAAAAAGTTGAAAGTTACATTAAATAAAATTGGGATTTCTTCACCTCTTCATCACGTTCGTGGCTTCGGTTCTTTTTCCCCCTTCTTTCGCTCTCTCACTGGCGACCCTCCACTTCATATCCATGTGCTTCTCTCTCCTCTCTCTCTCTCTCTCTCACTTCTGTAGTGTGAGAGTGGGAAATGATGGCTATGCCTGAAGAACAGGAAGGTTACATTGGAATTCTGAGTCAAAATGATTCTGGGGTCCCTACTTTTTTCTCTTGTGCTGTGCTATTTTGTTTGAAATAAATGGAAAATAATTAGGGGAAGAAAGGAATGTCTTGTTATGGAGATCAGTTTTTTTCTGTACTTCTGGTGAAGAAAAGGGGGAAAGAAAAAGTAAAAATATTTAGGAATCCAACCACAAAAGAAAAAACAAAAATTCAAGCACAAGCACATTAAAAATTGAAACTTTAAGCATACCCACAAAATGTTAGTTTAGTATCTGTTCTCCAATAGATTCACCTGCGGAGCTGAATGAAATCAAGGTTTTAGGTTTTCAAAATTTTAGGTTTGATTTTGAATTAGAGACGTTAAAATTGATGAATTTGACTATAAATTTAAGTCATCACTTCAATTCTTATAATTTTTGCTTGATTTTAATTTGGTGTTCATGATTATGAAAAGTTCTAAGATTCAAAAAGTTCATACTGTTATCAGACATAAACAAATTTTTTCAAGTAATAAGCTTTCCTCTTAGTTAAAAAAAGAAAATGTTCTTCAGATGTTAGCTCATAGATATCTAATTTGATAAGGTAAAATTTCAATATATTTTCAAATAATAGATTAATTTTTGCTCATCATCAAGGAAAAATCATCTTTTGGGAGCTATTTTATAGATACATCTTGTCAAGAAATGGTTTCTTTAAAATTAATTTATAATTATTTTGGAACCAACCACTTTTAATTTTTATTTTTCAAGACCACTTTATATGTCCAAATCCTCTAAAGATATTAAGAACAAAACTTGATGAGCAAGCTTTCCATAGAGTGGCTTTTTTAGGTTTTGATTGTTTGTTGATTATATATATATTTTTGAAAATGAATTAAAATAATAAATGTTTTTTTAATAATGAAAAATGTTCATTAAATCATAAATGGGTATATACATTCATTTTATTTTAGTTATTGGTATCTTGAAATAATTTGTTAAAAACAATACTTTAGTTCATGATTGAGCCTCCTCCATTGATTGCATACCAATTATAATTAGTTCATTTGCACTCTTTATTGTGTAAATATAATGGTAAATTAAGTATTTATTTATTTATTTTCTTACAAGAATATAATGAAACAGCAAATAATTAATAAGAGTCTGTTTTCTAAGTGAAATCAATGGCATTATGTGTTTGAGGAATAAAAAGGTCATGTGATAAAGTTCAATTCCTCACATGATATTTTCCTTTTTCCCCCTTTTTTTTTTTGATAAATTTACTTTTTAGTTCAAACTTTAAATTCTCTCTATCTCATTTCGGTGTCTTTATACCTTGTTTATGGTTAGTAAAAAAATACTTACATATACACAAGTCGGTAGGAACTTATTGACTTTCTGATGTGTCGTATTTTAATTGACTCAAAAGTTTTAGTGAGATCCACTTGTCTATTAAATACAATAGAAATAGCTTAATAAAAATATGTCACATCAGAAAGTCAGTATAAAAATATTTAGAAAAATATTTACTATGAAAAAGTGATATATATTTTATTAATGAAACGACTTTTTTACGACTTTTTGTTTAATAAGTTGTGAAAGTACAAAATTGTTTCAATTTTAGGCCAAAATTCAATCTAATAGTATTTCATTTACAAGAGTGCTATAAATTTTACTTGAGATGGAATAATGTTTTTCTCTTCTCTATTTTCTATAAGAAGTATTTTTGAAGCATAAAATTTTGTTTAATTATCGATTGTTGTTATAAGTTAAGTATGAGTAGGAACATGGAATTGAGATAGAATGATGAAAAGAAGAAAAAAAAATGTTAAATATACAAATGATTTCTATTCTTTGGGTTGATTCTCAAATTTGGTTCTTAATTCGTTTACAATTTTATCTTTGATATTTAAAATTCTCAATTAAACCATTTTAGAGAAAATTTGTTAAAAAAGTTGATAAATTATTAAATTATTATTTTATTAATATATTTACATGTTGCTCACATGTTACCAAACCCATGAAACATATCAATTCATTAGCAAAATTCGACCCATTAATTAACAAAATTCGTTTTTCTCAAGTGGCATACTTTCATGTCAAAATAGAAATTTTTTTAGACTCGTTGATAAATTTTAATTTATTAAAAGTAAAAATTTTAAAAGATTATAGGCCAATCCAAAAAATTGAGAATTTTAAAAGATTATCGACCAAGAAATACATTTCTGATATATATTTTTTCTAAAAGAAAAAGGAAAATAATAGTCATATATGTGTCTGATAAAGTTGACATTTATTTTTGCAAAGGGACAAAGTTGACATTTGATAACTAGATTATTTTTCCTACTTTTTTATTTTTTGTTTCTTTCATGCATTATTTGACTAAAAATGTTTTCATCATTTTCATTTTATTTCTATCATTTACAAAAGCATAGATGCTTTTTTTTTCCCTCTAACATCTTGCTAAACTCTTCAAAACTAATTGAAGAAGAAAAAAAGTAGAAAAAACAAAGGATTTTTAAGCTGATATAATTGTTTATTTTTGTATGTAATTATCATAAACTAACCATCTCAATGAAGAAACACATAGTAAACTTGTATTTTGTACATTGGTTTCACTCTTTAAAGTTGATAGTGAAGTTCATTTTCTTGCTTTTCATACATTATTTTTTTAAAATTAAAATTTGAGGATTTTGTTTGTCTGAATTTTCGGCCGCTTAAATTTGAAGGTGAATCAATATTTCTATAATGTAACAAAAACATCGACAAAATATAAAAATATCAACAAAGTAAATGTTTATTTTAAGAAATATTCATCGATGTCGGTATTTTATCGATATTTCTATAGACATTTTCAAAAGAGTAAGAAATAGATATTTCCTTTACCATCAACATTTAAAAGGCTGAAAATGCTCTAAGTTTAAAAACATTCATCATTTTTGAAGTATAAAACTGAGTTTTCCCCACAATTTGAGAAAGCAGTGAGAAATAGATAGTTGGGGCTGTGAATTTATTCACGACGACATGAAACTCATACATATTACAATTCTCTAACCAAATGCCAAAATTTTCTACTTACTGCATCATTTCTTCAAAGCAAATTTTTTTTCTAGAGCTCTCCACCCTATATCCTTCCGGTAGAACCCGCCCGACCAACGGATTTCCTCGACTGCTCGGTACGCACTGTCCCGTGCCTCTTCAATGTTTTTGCCCTTTGCAGTAACCCCAAGAACACGTCCGCCAACAGCAATGAAGTTGCCATTGGAGTCGAAGGAAGTGCCAGCATGAAATACCTTAACAGATGGAGCAACAAGCTCTGCTTCGTCAAGGTTTTGAATCACAGTTCCCTTCTCGTACGCCCCGGGATAGCCCTTGCTTGCCATTACAACCACCATTGCAGATCCCGGGGACCAGTCCAGTGAAACCGCGCTTAGCTCTCCTCTACAGGCTGCAAGAAGAACTTTTGCAAGGTCTGATTCCAACCTAACCATCAGCACCTATTTTCCCATCAAGGCAAGAGGTTATTCATCAGAGAAAATGTCAAGAAAAAAGGTTATTCTCTGTCAAGTGATATTACAACAGAGAAGATAACACAGAATTTGATACTTCTCACAAGATATAACAGGCTAAAAAGGAAATGAAAAATGAAAGAATATAGCAATTGCTTAAAAGAAAGCACTGAGCTTTCAGGATGCCTTTTCGTTGTACTGATATCGAGTCTCGACTTCGAGCTATGTTCCATTGTAGTTTTTATATCATCATCTATGCCTTTTTCTTTGTGTATTTTAGAGTTGCTTACAGTCACAAGATAGGTACCTCATCAAATAAAAGCCAGTCTTTTACTTGAGGATGAATGAAATATATAACACCCCAAGGAACGACCTCTCTGGTCCCGAGCTCGAACCATGAGTGCTGGAGATAAATGGAATTCCCCAGCCTCAAAGTTTCCAGGAGCTGGACCGTAAGCAGGCCCTTGAATTCGTGGGGGTGGCTCCCAATTATCTCCCAACCGAACTTTCATCGAGAAAAATGAAAGAATACAAAAGCGTCTAATTTCGAATCGAGAAATAAGTAAGCACAATTTCAAAGGAAATTTCTAAAACTTTATGGACTACCATTAGAAAAGGGTGTCAAACACAAAAATGAAAGGAAACCAAGAAAAGTGGGTCCACGGTTCAAACTTCTTCTAAGACAGTTTATTTTATTTGTACTTCTTCTGACCTTTTACAAGTTAGCCCTTTGTTCAATTTCCCTTAAAAGTATATATTCTATCACATGAAGTGATGAAGTATTTTATTGAAGATGAAAAATAAAAAAAAGTTAAGTCATTTCATATACTCCATAGTGTAAAAAATATCTAACCCGTTCTATGTCCGAATGTATACGCAAGTGAACGCAGTCAAATTGCACACAAATTAGTTTTAGGGTGTGTCAACTAACCTGACACTCGGGATCCCCGAAGCGTACATTGTACTCAATCAACTTCGGCAAGCCAGATTTCTTCTCGATCATAAGACCGGCAAACAAAACCCCGACGAACTTGCAACCTTCTTCTGCCATTCCTTTTACCGTAGGTAGAATTATAGATTCCATAACTATATTTTGAAGTTCCCTTGTCACTATAGGGGCTGGAGAGTAAGCTCCCATACCGCCCGTATTGGGTCCAGTGTCACCGTCCCCTACTCTTTTATGATCCTGGGCAGATTCTAGGGGTATGGCATTCTCTCCATCTACAAGGGCGAAAAAGGATGCTTCTTCCCCTTCCAAGTATTCCTCGACAATGACACGACCACCGGCAGAACCAAAAGCACCCTTCACAAGCATCGCATCAACAGCTTCATAGGCCTCCTCCAATGTCATAGAAACTATAACTCCTTTTCCAGCAGCCAAGCCATCAGCTTTGATGACTATCGGGGCACCTTGTTCTTGAATGTATTGCTTGGCTGCAGAAGGGTCTGTAAATGATTGATACTGTACCAAGTAATCCACGTGACTAAGTATGGTCAGATCTAAACAAAGACATAAGAGAAGAGTACATAAAGAAAAAGTTATTCAATTATCTTATGAATGTTTCTTAAATGCTTTGAACCTTTTACTCTAACTCTTTGTTGCAAGGCTAAGATCAAACGTTACACTAACAAGTTCTCTTTAAGTGCTTATCTTCACCGTGGGCATCAAAGAGTATCTAACTAGCCCCTTAACCAATCTATCTCACGAGATTATGCACGCCCAAACGCGGTCGAAGGAGACACGAAATAGTTTTCGGTTTTAAGCTCACTTAACCAACAATTATGCAGACAAATTTCTGTTGAGTACCAAAAAAATGAATACATTTTTTAACATGACATTGTTGGTGAGCAGTGAGCACTGGTTGCATACTATTGAAACCTCATTTTATACAAAGGCATGATTCGTAAACAAAATACCGAAAAAATGTGCAACATAAACTCGGCTAGGAGTAGGAATTAAGCAGATAAGTTCAACAAGAACAAACCTTTGCAGTGGGGATTCCATATTTATCACACAAACTCTTCATGAAATTTTTGGAGCCTTCCAAAGCAGCAGCCTCAGCTGAGGGTCCAAAAGTAGCAATCCCAGCCTTCACCAAATCATTTGCGAGCCCCGCAACAAGAGGGGCCTCAGGGCCTACAACAACGAGTCCTACATTCCATTTTCGACAGAACGAAATGACAGCGGCACTATCGGAGATGTCGAGCTCCGGAATACAAGTGGCATTGCCCGAGCTCGAAATCCCAGCATTGCCCGGGGCACAAAACACAGCATCACAGGAAGGAGAGCGCTGCAATGCATAGCAAAGAGCGTGTTCTCTCCCCCCTCCACCAATCACCAACACAACAACTCGTTCATCTGCAAGTATAAGTCAACACACAAGAAGTTTCAAACATCAATTTCAATAACAAACCCCAAAAACATCCAAACAAGACCAACTTTATCAAGGACTCAAAATTACCACTAGCTTTCTTAGAAGAATTTGAAGCCTCTGGGCTTACAATAGAGCAGTTGATGACATGGGAGGAGAAACGAGAACGATTTTGGAAGAGCAAATCCTGAGGAGGAAGAGAATTCAAACGGAGGGATCCAACAGAGAAAGAAATTGCAGAGCTACAAACTAGATTGAAGCGGCCATTGGGCATAAACCCATTAAAGAATCGGAGATGATTCTTTATCTGGCTGCCCCTATTGATGCTGCAAAACTTGAGCGACCCTCCACCAAGATTATAGGTAGCGCAAGACATAACTCTCTATAACTTTCTTGTTTCAAAATCGCCCCTGAAAACTGCAGAAACGAAGCAAGAAATTTAGGCGATGGAGATAAAATCGAAAGCTCCCAATCCCTTATTATTGAAAATTTCAATGACCCTTCAGAGAGGCGACACACCAATATGGAAAACGACCGAAGAATTCGAAGGGCGAAACAAACTGACAGAGCCCACAAGATAAGAAAGAGAAATTAATATAAAATATTGAGTAGGTTTCCGGACCGGCTCGGTCGTCAATGGGGAGAAATTCGACAGAATCGATTTATTCCACAATCCAATGGGTCAAGTCCACTGGTTTGGTGCTGCAAGTTTAGAAAAAACTGTGGATTGGGAAGGGAGAGAGCTGTAAAATTTTGGTTTGTTTTCCTGTTCTTACAATCATTGGGAAACCCGAAAGTTGAAACGTAGAAAGAGAGGGAGAAATTGGGTTTTGGAGGAGAAATAAAGAGAACATTAAAAAACTGACCTTTTTCGGGGAGCTACTGAGAAAGCAGCAGCGCAGCGAGAAATGGAGAGTGAAGTGTTGAAGAAGAAGAGGAACGGCGAAGAGAAGACAGTGGGCGGAAGAATCGGGCCAGTGACTGCCAGCCGCCGCTGCAGGTCCAGAAATTCTTCAGAATTCTTACCAAACGTGGGATTTTTCCTCTTAGAAGAGGGATTTTTTTTTTAATATTTAATAATATAGTTTTTTCACTGCATTACATGACGCTGAAGATTCAGACTATTAACCTCATGGTTGATGTTGAATTATACTCAGTTGACGGGGAGAGAAGAGATTTTAATAAGTAATACTTAGTTATAATTTATTTTAAAAAAAATATTGAGATTTCAACTGGCTTGCAAGATCATTCTAAAGTCACCCCATATACTTAAAATAGGTATATGTTTTCTCTCCTACCATTTTTCTTTTAAAGTTAGGTAAATAGACAAAGTTGGCTTTGTAAGAGATGACTTGGTGACGGTAAGAATTTTCAAAACATTGTTTTTTAAATAAGTTTCAAATTAGTATTAATTTTAAAATAGATTTAAAAATTAACATTATTAAAGAAACCCTTCAAGATAGGGAAACATTAACAAAAAGGGTGAAAAAAAAAGTAAACTTTCCATTTTTAATACGAGCTATTATCACCTAAAATGACCCATCCCTTTAAAAACTTAAGCCATTGTCGTTTTAACGGTTCAAATTCTCACTCTTACCATTATAATGTTATTATAATTGTATTTAACAGCAACAATTTTAGAAGTTTAATGATATAATGTCAAATAATAATAATAATAATTATTGCATTAACTTTGTAACTTCAAATAATGGGTCAAATTGAAGTATAATTATATATATTTGAAAGTACTTATAAAAAAAAAGTACTTCTTTATAAGAATTTAGAAGAATGTTTCGTAATAAATCTGAGTTTGGTTCTAGGATTCTAAAAACACAATACAAGTGTTTTCCCACCTAACACTTCATTTTTCAAAAACACTTTTACACGTTACTCCAATTGAGAAATACATCTATGGCAAAAATGATTTTAACTTGGATCTAATTGCTTTTTTTTTTTAATTTGGGAATTAAATGGGACTAAATTTGTGATAAAACCAAATGATCAAATATTAGCTATTCACCATCACCTGATCGTATTTTAAAATTAATAAATGTAAATTTAAATGTAAATAATCTGGCGTTCATCCTCCGCATTTTCTTCCACCAGCAGCCATTGGATGATTTTCTTTGTATAAAAAACAAACAATTCTACAGCTATAATATATATAATTATGAGATAATTGAAAGTAGCAGCAATTGCTTCAACGTCCGAGTGAATTCCAGCAGAAGGCGAAGATTGAAGGCGACTACTAATATAATAATTATGAACTAATTTGGTGCATCGAAGCCCTAATTTATTCCCCTGATTTTGTTTTCAAAATTGCATTGCAGCTTCTGCCCTCACAATAATCCAATTGAGACTCGAAAGAATGAAATTACCTCCAAATCTCTCACAATTTAAGGGTTTCGAGGTGCTGCCGGAGATCCAATGGCGGAATTTGAAATCCGACCGATTTCTGGATTCGTAGTTCCGATCACCTAGAACCTTCAACGATTCAGAACAAAAATGCTTGCCGCTTGGTCGATTTTCCTATCATACGGCTTTCAGATTCTGGTCGTAGTACTCCATTGTCTTTCTCGTCGTTTCGTAGATTTCGAATTCCTATGAAAACCATTCAACAAGAAAGTAAATAACAAAGAAAATGCAAATCGAAGGCTGGACGCTAATCGAATTTTGGCGTTGAATCGCTATTCGCTCCACTTTCTCGGCAACCAAACAGATCTCAGAAAATTGAAGAAAAGGTGGTTTTATAGGCGGAGGTGATGGGATGAAACGACGACGTTCAGAGAAGCCCGGCCCGGCCTGCCAAAGAACTAAAATTTGGGCTTTTTAGCCCATTAGATCACTTGTGTTCTTGCTTTATGTTGGATTAACTTAAAAGCCCATGAAAATTTATTTGGACTCTTTTGAATGTACTTATATATTTTCTAAATATATCCGAATAAAAATCTCTTAACTAAAAAAATAAATAAAAATAAATATCATTTATCGCTAGCTATATTTACGTGGTCTAACAAAGTTATGTTTCTTTTTTTGGTGGCTGTGTTTGATAGCGAGCTGCATGATATAACTTTTTTTTTATAACTTCATTTCAAATTCTTTATTAGTTGAATTTTGAGTATGGTTAGTTGGCTTTCAAGACAACTTTCTAATTTAATTTTACCATGTATTAATTTGAGTTGATATAGAAATTTAGAGTTCAATTTAATGAAATTGAAAAAATTAAAATTAAAATTAGCCACAAAGTATAGGCATAAAATTGACTTTTCCTTTTTTAATACATAAAGAAACCATATATATGATAATTTAAATATAATTAAGTGGATAAGATATTTATTACTTTTCATCTCACCTTCGCATTTATTGAATTAAGAAAAATAATAAAACATATATATGCTTATGCATTTAAAAAAAAAATTCAACCCACCTTCCACACACACGTACAAACGACACGTACACATATATAAATACATGAATTAATTAATTTATCATAAGGTTCCCATACATAATTTTATAAAATTCTAAAATACTTAACAATAATTGGATTTGGCAAGATAAGGACTTCCATTAATATATATTGCATGCAAAATAAAATAATAATAACAATAATTGAAGTGGAAAATAAAAGTTTCTTCTTTTTAACCTCCAATAGATTCAATCCATCATTTTATTTGGATTTTTTTTTATTTATTGAAACTATTTGGATGTTTGTTAGTGTCTCATCAAGTTACAATTAATGTTTGTTATGTTATATGTTAGTTATATTTAGAGCAAAATAAATTATAGAACTATTAGTAAAAAAGAAAAAAAAAAGAAAAAGGCCAATAATAATATATTTTGGACAATTTTCATAAAATACTTTTTAAGTTAATAAAAGAAGGGCCCATTTGTCATTTATTTGAAGATCTCCTTTTATATAATTAAACTCTTTGCAAACAAGTTTTTACTGGAGTTGGTTTGTGCTTTGACATGTTATATATAAATGGTTAATATATACTATTTGAAAATATTACTTTTATGATCGAAACTTTCGCAGCCTCTAAAAATTATTTTACCCGAAAAATTTTAATGGGTGACAATTTACATTGAACATGATTATGATTTTACAAATATGACAAATTTTATTTATTTTTCCATATAAAATCAGACATTTTTATGTAATTCTCTTTTTACTTTTATATATTTATTGTCTATAAATGCCTATGGTGAAAACGTTTATTACTAATAGAGGATAGACATGAAAGCGATAGTTTCATAATCATTTCTTTATTCAACTTAAAAATCTCACTTAATTGAATTTTTTATATTTTTTTCTACTTTAAAGATTAAAGCTCTACGAATATTAGGGATGAATTAGAAATATATATATATATATATATATATGTATATATATATATATACTTCAAAATTACAAGTTTTCTTAAAATCTTTCTTCTATTTCTTTTGATTCGTTATATTTCAGTCAAGAAAAATCTCTTTAATAAATTTATTCATTTATTTTAAATTGTAAAATTAGTCATTTTCATGATATGGAATGGCGAATCACCTTTAGAAGTCTGAACTTTTGAGAAAAATAATTTAGGAATTAATGAAACAAACAAACAATAAACAATTAAAGAATATTTTTCTTCTTTTTCCTTTTTGGATATGAGGGGAAGAATGGGGTTAACTTTATTGAAATGGTTAGAGGGAATTTTATTTTTTAAAATTTGTAGAGAGTGACTTGGAGTTAGTACCCAAAAAAAAAAATAGTGATTTGGAGGGAAACTTAAAAGGTTTAGATAGAAGATATGACAAGACAACACACGAGCAATTTTGTCAAAGAATTTACTAAATACTAGAGTGCTGCTACAGGGAATGCTACCTTGACTCTGCTACTTCTAACGCTCGAACTGTCCGAGCTCCTGCAAGAGGATTAGCTCAAGGAAAAGCACTTGAAGTAACGGATGAGCGCCCTAGCGCATACTACCCACCAAGAATTTGTTAACAAGCTTGAAATTTTGAGATATGATTTCTATTCTGGTCGGGACAATTGTCTTTGTTATGTCATTTTTCTTAGTCAGATCTCATTTGAACGTTTTGGACTCTGATAACATACTAATATTCATGAATTCTATCTTAAAACCAATTGACATGAGTAGTCCATGGCTATTATAAACTTTTGTTAGGT
>NW_019104496.1:3291829-3307542 GCF_001995035.1 Momordica charantia
AAAAAAAAAAAAATATATATATATATATATATAGAAAATATTCGGCTCCCTTTATATATTGATTTCAATTTTATCCCTTATTTTTTTTTCCAAAGTTTCAAAATTAGTGCTAAGTTAATGGGAGCAAGAAATTTAAGATATGTTGGAAGAATTTGATCTAGCATGATTCAAAATAGAAAAAACGAAATCAGTGAGATTTGTTAGAGGGTGAGAGTAAATAACTCTAGTTTTATACGACTTGGAATGACTCTCTGATCATATTGAAAAATTATGTATAATGACATTCGATCGCGTAAATCTCATTGACAACAACATAAATTTTGTTTTTCAATTGGAACAGTGATTATTGTGGCTGTACCCGTATGCACCCCATCTTTTAATTTATTTCTCTCTTACAAAACTCTTGATTTGCAATTTTCGTTAAAATACTTAAGACTTCAAAGCTCGTCAAAATATTAACTAGTAACCTTCTTTATCGGTCTTAATTCCAATCCTCATCTCAATTTGAATTACATAACTAAGAACAAAAATTATTAGAATTAGAATTTGAAACACGTATTAAAGTTATATTTTATAATATAATTCTTTTTTCATCTTATTTTTTTATTACATTACTTCAAATCCCACCCTACTATTTGAATTGTAATACAAAAAGAATATTAAAGGAAAAAAAAATAAAAACCAGTCACATACAATAAGGGTATTTTTGGGTGTATATTTTTGTATAATTTATACATTTTATTATTATTATTATTATTTTTGTTATGCATATTGGAGAGAGTGTGACTAGTCATAAAAGCATCAAATGGTATATATAAATAGTTGATCAAATTTATAATTAATAATTAGCTTTTTTGACCAAGAAATTTTGATACATAGTACATGATATTTTTTTAATGACATAGCTGAAATTAAGATAGACATGATATTTCTTGACACACACACTCTCTTTCCTTGTCACAAAACCTTGTTTTTTTTAAGGAATAAAATCTTATAATGCTTATCTTATACATATCATGTTTCAATAAATTAATGAATACTATTAAAAGACATGTGCATTTTTTTTAAAGAGGTTTTGAAGATTAATGAATCTATTGACTATTATTTGATACCTTACATTAATCATTATTAGACAATTAACTAAACAATTTAGCTTAGAATTAGTTGTCAAAAATCAATGAAATAGTGAAATAATTTAATCCTCGTTGACTTTTTTCTGTTAGACATTATCGAAGATGGGCTTCTCTCTATTTAAAAATATAGGTCGATATCGTTTTAAGAAGTATAGAATTTCTAAAAACAACAATAAGCAAAAGCAATTACCTCATATCAATAGTAATACTGGTCTCCTGGGGATGATAGAGTGACAAAGACGTTGAGCCTTGTGGTATCACCTACCATTTGTACGAGTCCTGTGTTGCTCAATTGGTTAATGCATCTATCTTCGATTAAAAGATTGTGGGTTCAAATCTTCATCCCACATGTTGTATTGATAAAAATTGTATTTATATCTCTGATGAAACTATTATATTCTATTTATGTAAATCAAATTACAATCGAATCACTTTTGCAATTTATGTTAGATTTAATATTTCTTCAGTTTTATATTTGATTAAGTCAATCAACAGTCCACGGCCAATAGTAAACCATCGATTTACACCCATGAATTTATTCGTAAAATGTTACCTAACAACTCTTTAAGCAAAATTATCTTATGATAAGATAAAAAGAAAGAAAGAATGATAGTCTTAAAAAGTTGATGGGTTGGAATTTGGAACTAATTAAGTGCTTTATAATATGAAACCAAAGGTTTAAAAACCTTCTTGAAAGCAATGAAATGAAAACAAATGAAATGAGGACAAAACTTTTGCAGATTTAAACAACACAAGTCAAGACAAAAACTATGCACATTTGAAAACACTTGTTCAAAGTGCTTTCCCACACCCTTCTTCATTAAATATATAAACTAGGAAATGAATATTTAGTAAGCTTAGAGAGAGAAAGGCAGAGAGAGAAAATTAGGGTTTTGGTGTTTATGTAAGATACGACAAAATTTCTCTTATGATTGTTTCAAAGTTGTCAAAAGGTTAAGATTGCACCATGAAGTGAGATTATGAAGTCTTATCTTGGTCTACGAATGTTTCTTGTTTTCAATCTTTGAGAAACATAAGCATTTGGAAACTAGTTATTACTAACTCTTTTTTTTTATTTAAAAAAACATTTATAAAATTTAGTAGAAATTTGGAAACGAGAAAATCTAGTTTCTTATTTTTTTTTTTCAAAACATAATCAAAAGTATTATTTTATTATTCTTTACCTATAAAATATATTAAAAAAATAAACAAGACGTGAAAGTTTGAATATTTAAGTAAAAAATATACAATTGTCATATATTTTTGTAATTTAAAATTTTAGATAACGATAATAAAAAAGTAACAAAAAAAAAAACATGAAACAACCTATTTCTATTTATCAAAACAAAATGAAATAAAAATATGAACGTCACTAAACAAATAAAACTCTTTGCTTAGGTTTGAATAGGAGATTGTCAAATGGTCCAATGTTATATATTAAATTTTAATAAATTATATTATTAGAAAATTTGGACTACACGTCATAAAGTAGAAGATCTTGTACAAAGATTCTCCTCTTGTTTTTTTATCCAATAGAAACGAGCCGTATCAAAAGTGGTTCGATTACATCAGCAAATAGGGCTAAGATTATATATGTGATATTGCTAAATGCTGAGTTTAATTTTTTTGGTCGAATTTTTTTAATTATTCCACTTTGGTTGCTTTAAAATTTTTATTAGGATGCCTAGCTAATCTATTTCTTATCTTTGTTGTTAAAATATTTATATTGCATTTTAAAAAAAAAGTTACATTATCATTGTATAAAAACTAATTTGTGTATGTTGTGAGGGTCTTTAACCACGTGTAATGGAATTCAATATCAAGATAGTCTACCATTTTTTTTAGAAAGAAAAAAATTACGACTTAAATGAAACCAACGGTTCATTTTGAACTAAGTTTTCCAGTTAAATAGGGGTATTGGGACCCCACTCTTCCATTAAATCCTCTTCGAGCGCCCTCTTTGCTAAACAATGCGCTACAGTGTCTAGGTGAATTTAACCAAGAGCGGGTATTCATACAAAGTACAAAGACCAAAACCGAAGATTGAAAACTTAAAAAACTTTCCCGCTCTCCTTCATTTAATGTTAATTGTTTTTTGTTTTCACTTTTTCCCTCTCTCTTGCTTGCATGTTCTCCCACAAAGAGATGGTAGAGGGTGATGATGATGTTTGTTTCCATGGATGCTATGATATACTTTGCATAAAAACCCTAAAATACACACACAAGAGGGGGTGGGTTTGTTTAGTACATTTTGGTGACTACTTTTCAGCCCCACATTCATGAGTATGCCTTCTCCTCATTTCCCCTTTTGCTTTTGCCTTCAATTTTTTTCTCCTTCTCCTTAATTAATTTGATGCCTCTTTTCTTTAATTTGTTTTGTTTGTATAAAATAACTTTTTTTTATTTTGAGAACGATCTGATATTGTTCGTGTTTGTTATGTTTTGAATTTCGTTTTTCCATTTTTAGTAGATTCGTCTTTGTTCATACTCTAAGTTATCTCAAACTCTTCTGTAAGAGTTTGATAACTCAAAATTTTAGTAGTATTAAAAGTATCTTTTATATGATAATCAACATTCATGACCAAAAACCAAAGAATAATTATCTATTTCGTCGGTGTAGTTAAAACAAGAATGTTTGTAAATTGTCAATAACGCTTTCTTTTCTATGGAATATGATAAAAATTCTATTGAAACTCTTCCGTCCTGGGGATCAACAATAGCTAAACCTTGTGGCCATCACTGTTCAAGCTACGTATGGCTAACACCTTCCTTTACGTCTTTCGTCGTCATAAATTTTTATTTGAGCATCAAAGTGACTTTACCAAACACCACTTTGATGTGTAGTTGAACTTCTCAACCATTCTTTCTATTTAATATATACAATCGAATTGACGGTAAATTTACTTTTATACCTACAAAGTATCCTGAAACTTAAATTTGAAAAAGCAAAGCATTCAAAACCACTTACCAATCCAACCTATAACAAAAATAGTAATTTCACAAACATTTCAAAAAAAGAAAAGTTAGAAACATAACCACACAAAAAACAAGAAACTTAAAAAGAAAATCTATACAACATTACGAACGCTGTTTCCACAAATAAAAGACAGTAACTGATATCAAATACACATGTTCCTCGAGACCTCAAACAAAGAAAGCGAAAACGTTACCAAAAAGAAAGATACCCTTTCACCAAAACTCACATTGTGTAGTCCCAAGGGCATGCATTGGCAATAGGCATTGCCATTACCAAGAAAAGCAAAAGGGGGTGACCACAATTTTTATTTTGGGTGTGTTCATAAATGGTTCTTTAGATCACAGTGAGAGGGACACCCTAGAAAGACAGTGACCCTTCAAAATGAGGCCCACAAATTGCACCTGCATGAGAGATAAAAGGACTTGTCAAAGTCTGTGTAAAAACACACAAGTGGGAAGAAGTGGGGGTTTGGGGTGTGCATCCAAATGCTCCTACTCCCTCCTAACCCTCATACCTAGGGCAATCATCACACTCATTATTGTGTTTCTATCTCTCATCTCTAGTGGACGTGTATACACTAAAATATTCACCCGTCTACGCTACAAGAATTATGATCTTTAACGACGTATAAAAGAACGCCGCTAAACTCTCGTAGGGGTTGCTGCATAGTTTTACGCAACAGCCCTACTATGATATTGGGTTTTTGGTAAGTATCAATATCTATATTCACTTGAAAAAATGTCCCTGAATTGAGACATCAATATCGGTATTAATTTGACATGACGAGAACTACAAAGTGATTAACCATATGAACTAGATAGAAAATGACATTGAGATACTATACTTTGATGCGATATTAAATTCTCGTACTAAATTCAAAAGCTTAAGCTGATAGATTATGATATATTTTAGTATGGTCTAACGTTACTTTTAAAAGTGTTTAGGGAGGGCCAAAAGTGTTTCGCTTAAAAACACTTTTCTCAAAAACACATTCCAAACTCACCCAAAATCTTTTATCTACCTTCTTAACCATTATTTCGAAAATAGCTCTACTTTTTTTAAAATGTGACACAGCTTTATTGATCAATTAAATTTTATAAATCAAGGGGAACACCTCTGCATCAAAAGATTAAAAGAAGGGAAAAGAAAAAAGGGTTCAACAAGGATCCCAAAATATAATTTATAATTGTAAATCATAAAAAAGAGAAAAGAAAAAAGAAACAGCACTGTTTTCTATGAGATGAGCAGTAGATTTTTCTCTGGCTCTTCCTTTTTTAAGAGGAAGATCAAAAGCAGATTGCATCTACTCTGCTTTTACTTTACAGCTCTCCCTTTAAGACTATTCCATCTTCTAATAAAGCCCTTCAAATCCCACATTTTTTTACATGGATAATTGGTCCACCATTGTAGGGCAACTAGGAAGAAGGAATAAAGTAGGAGAAATCATTTGAAATTAGAAATATAAAATAATCATAATAACAATTTACCCTCAATTAAAAAAAAAAGAACATCCCACTGACCTGTTGGCTCCTTCTTCTTCTTCCCCTGCTGCAGGCTGCATCCATTCCATCATTATAAATTGATCACTCAACAAAAATTGTAATGATAAATTAATAATCATCATCTTCTTTCCCATCCACATGTTACCAACTCATTATTATTTCTAAAATTGCCTCTGGTAAATATTGAAAGTGGATAACTTTTATCATATGATCACTAAACACCAAAAAAAAGAAAAGAAAGAAAAATCATCACCATGGTTTTGAATCATCTTCCTTGTGGCATTCTTTTTCTTGGCTTATAAGAATATATTCCTTTTGTGGTCAGAATTTAAAGAGGTATGGGATTAGGGAAGGGAGCATCATTTGGGATAATTGGATTCTCGGGTTAAAAAAGTTTTCATGTTTCTCTCTCTTGCTCTCGAGATTCACCCCTTTCGAAGAGAAAATTATTGGAAGAGACCGACACAATGATGGTTTGTGTTCGATTATGATTATGTCGTCGTCGGGAAGCGAAAAAACTTCATCTGGGAGTGCCATTATGGGTGGGTTTGAACAGAGGCCTACAATGTACATAGAGCAGAGTACAGTCCTGAATTTTCTGGTTAGTTTTCAGGTTGATAGGATGATTTGGAGGAGGAAGAAAAAGAAGAGACAAAACTAAACATATCAGAGCCATGTTTATTGATGGAAAGTGCAAATCCTTCAGCTCATCTCTCTCTCTCTCACTATCATTCAAAGCAATAAAGAGCATCCTTTAATTAAAGCTAAAGGGTATTATTGTCATATGAATAAAGAAAGGAAACAAAGCATCAACTTTGCTTTTAATTTTTTTTTTCTTTTTTTCCTCCACACCCCCAATTTGATCTTTTTATGTTATCCAACGGCCATTTTGTAATTTGCATTTTGGTAGCAACTTGTCTTTCTACAGTACCATCTTCTCGCTTTCCTTTTCTTCAGCCTCTTTATCTCCTAGCTTTGCTAAAAGAAACTTGGCCTAGAGGAATTCAGAAAGCAAAGCCAAAGGAACAATTTTGTAGCAGAAATTCAACCTTGCATCTCTCTTGGAAAAGGAAAGAAAAGCAGATAAAAGAGGAGAAAGAAAAGGAGAGTCTTAGTGTTTTTTTCCTTACTTGTATTTGAAGACTCGTTTTCTGTGAAGATGTTTGATTCCTTAAGCCCAAACACACTTGAAGAAGTTCATCATATTATTCCTCTGCCTTCTTTAGCTCCTCACTTTGCTGAAGAATCCATTATTGCAAAGCTGCTTAAAACCCCTGCTCTTTGCTTCCTGTTCTTCCAAACTCAATTCTCTTGAAACAATTCTGGGAAAACAAACAATGTTGTTTTTCATTGTTTTTACATTCTTCTCTCTTCTGGGTTCCTCTTCTTCCCACAGTTTGGTCAGTGATTTCCATGTTTTGCTTGCTCTCAAACAAGGGTTTGAATTCTCTGACTCTCCTGCACTGAGCACTTGGACTGCCTCGAATTTCAGCTCGGTTTGTTCATGGATTGGAATTCGGTGCTCCGACGAACGAGTTGTTTCGGTTGACTTGACAGATTTGGGCCTTGGTGGCTCTGTTTCGCCTCTGATTTCTAGGCTCGACCAGCTTTCTGAGTTGTCTGTTGCAGGAAACAACTTCACTGGTAGCATTGAGGTTGTGAGTTTGAGTTACCTCCGATTCCTTAATATCTCGAACAACCAGTTCAGCGGGGCGCTGGACTGGAACTTTTCGAGCGTGCCGAATTTGGAAGTGTTAGATGCCTATGACAACAACTTCACTGCTCAGCTTCCCACTGGGGTTTTGGACTTACAGAACCTCAAGTACTTGGACCTTGCAGGTAACTTTTTCTATGGAAAAATCCCAGAAAGCTATGGCAGTTTAGAAGGGTTGGAATATCTCTCTCTTGCAGGGAACGATTTGGATGGTAAAATCCCAGGTGAGTTGGGAAATCTTAGAAATTTGAGAGAACTTTACTTGGGACATTACAATGCATTCGAAGGTGGTCTCCCGGCCGAGCTCGGGAAGTTGGTTAATTTGGTTGTCATGCAGATTTCAGACTGCAGTTTGGATGGTCAAATTCCTCATGAACTGGGGAATTTGAAGGCCTTGAACACTCTATATTTGCATACGAATCTACTCTCGGGTTCGGTCCCAAAGCAGTTAGCCAACTTGACAAACTTGGTCTTTCTCGATCTCTCCAACAATGCGCTCACCGGAGAAATCCCACCCGAGTTCGTTGATCTCAGACAGCTCAAGCTTTTCAACCTCTTCATGAACAAACTGCACGGATCTATTCCAGACTACATAGCAGATTTGCCAAACTTGGAGACCTTGGGGCTGTGGATGAACAACTTCACCGGCACAATCCCGAAGAATCTCGGTCGAAATGGGAGGCTTCAGCTCCTCGATTTGTCGACGAACAAGCTCACGGGTACAATTCCTCAGGATTTGTGCACATCAAATCAGCTGAGAATACTGATTCTGATGAACAACTTCCTGTTTGGGCCAATCCCTGATGGATTGGGTACATGTACAAGTCTTACAAAAGTGAGGCTGGGGCAGAACTATCTTAATGGAAGCATTCCCAATGGCTTCATTTACTTGCCACAGCTAAATCTAGCAGAGTTTCAAGACAATTACCTTTCAGGTACAATTTCAGAGAATTGGGAGAGTTCTTCAAAACCCATCAAATTAGGGCAACTTAATCTATCCAACAATCTTCTCTCTGGTACTCTACCATTTTCACTCTCTAATTTCTCTTCTCTGCAAATTCTCCTCCTCAATGGAAACCAGTTTTCTGGTTCGATCCCCCCCTCCATTGGAGAGCTCAATCAACTTCTGAAGCTTGATCTTAGCAGAAACTCACTTTCAGGCGAAATTCCACCTGAAATTGGGAGTTGTATCCATCTCACTTACCTTGATTTGAGCAAGAACAACCTCTCTGGCCCGATTCCACTTGAAATTTCAAACGCACATATTCTGAATTACCTCAATTTGTCGAGAAATCACCTGAATCAATCCCTACCGAAATCGATAGGGGCCATGAAAAGCCTCACGATTGCAGATTTCTCCTTCAACGACTTCTCCGGTAAGCTGCCGGAATCCGGACAGCTTGCGTTCTTCAACGCTTCGTCCTTCGCCGGAAATCCTCAACTCTGCGGCTCGCTCCTCAACAATCCCTGCAATTTCGCGACAACCGCGACGAAACAAGGCAAAACTCCGGCGTATTTCAAGCTAATCTTCGCCCTCGGCCTGCTGATTTGCTCTCTAGTGTTCGCCATCGCTGCGATCGTCAAAGCGAAATCATTCAAAAGAAACGGATCTGGTTCTTGGAAAATGACCTCATTCCAAAAGCTGGATTTCACCGTCTACGACGTCCTGGAATGCGTGAAAGACGGGAACGTGATCGGAAGAGGCGGCGCCGGCATCGTGTACCACGGAAAAATGCCGAACGGAGTAGAAATCGCGGTGAAGAAACTCCTAGGGTTCGGCCCTAACAGCCACGACCACGGATTCCGAGCCGAAATCCAAACCCTAGGCAACATTCGACACCGAAACATCGTCAGATTACTCGCATTCTGCTCCAACAAGGAGACGAATCTCCTCGTGTACGAATACATGAGGAACGGAAGCTTAGGCGAAGCCCTCCATGGTAAAAAAGCTTCGTTCCTCGGATGGAATTTGAGGTACAAAATCGCCATTGAAGCCGCCAAAGGTCTCTGCTACCTCCACCACGATTGCTCCCCACTAATCGTCCACCGCGACGTGAAATCCAACAACATTCTGTTGAATTCCAACTTCGAAGCTCACGTCGCCGACTTCGGGCTCGCAAAGTTCATGTTTGACGGCGGCGCGTCGGAATGCATGTCGGTGATCGCCGGATCTTACGGCTACATCGCTCCCGGTACGTTTTTTTCTTCTTCTTCTTCTTCCCCTGTTTTTCTTTTCCGTTTCGTAATCTGAAGATTTTTTTTTTCTATTTTTTGAATTTTTTTTCCTGATTGGGCGTTACAGTGTTTGTTAAGTTAGTTAATCTTCTAAAAATTTTTGTGGTGGGCCATGGTAATTGGATGAGTCAATGCCGGCCGTCCGATTGTCACTGCCAAGAAAATCCAAGGGCAGTGATTGACAGTGACCTTGTGAACAAGGTCATGGATGTCAACGGTCAAGATCATATATACAAATAAATAAAACTGAATTAAAGATAATATTTGAAAATTTCATGGCCTTAAAAAAACGTGTTCTTTTGAAATCTTAACTAAATGTTAAAAAAAGATATTTGAAACTTTCAGAAAATGAAGATATTTGAAAACTATTTTTCTTTTTAAATTTGGGCTTGTTTACTAATTTTGTATAATCTTAGCCAAATTAAAAACGTAAAAGATACTTGTATTTTTTAATAATTATTTGGATAAAAATTTCTCAGATTGAAAATTGCAACACTTAAATCAAATAAAAATTTATTGGAAGATAAGTTGCAATACTTAATAAGATGAATTTGTCAAAATTTGAAATCTAATAAGATAAAATTAAAAGTTTAAATATTTATGAAACATTGGAAATGGAAATGAAGAATATAGTCAAAGACAGTTGTCGCTTGAATCCTTGGGGGTTGAGTGGGAGCCATAAAAATTTAAAATAAAAGAAAAAACATAGGATCCGATTTTTATGGGAGTTTGCTAAAGTGACGGGCGGGTGAACTGTGAAAACTTAACGAGAGTAGAATTTTTTAGGAAGACGCACCGTAAAAAAAATAAAAAAGAAATTAAAAAAACTGACTGCGTCTCTGGATTCTGTGCTGAAGAGACAAGTAAGCAGTGAGTGGGGCCCACCTGGGCCATTTATGATCAGAATCTGACGGCTCTGATTGAATCATCAGATTCGTACACCGACATCTGATGGCTAACGTAACAAGCCAACCCCCCTTGACAGTCGTGAAAGCTCTCGCCCACTCTCCACGCCGGCCCCCATACATATATTTATTTATTTATTTTTAAAGAAAGCATTTTATTTAAATTACAAGTTTGATAAAAATATATATATATATAATAATAATTTGAAGATGTATGTCTCTGAATTTTATAAGGTGTTTAAAAGTTCATTAATTTTTTTTAGTACAAAGTTTATTAATTTTTAGTGTTATGTTCTATAGGATTTTTATATTTAGTTGTTTATGACATTTCAATTTCGTGTCTAATATCATAAGCTTTTATTTTTAGGTGTTTAATAGATTTCTAAATTGAATATAAATTTATTGTATATTTTTTTAAGTTCAGGAATTTATTTAACTTAATTTAAAAATCCAAAGATTTAATGGTCTATTAAAAATAAACATACCTTTCAAAGTCACCAAAGGTCAAATAATTTGACCTTAAATTAATGTAAACTTGATATCTTCATTATAATTTATAATTTTTGTCTTCTAAAGAATAACTTTTATGTTCTGAAAAATAGGTCATTCAGATATGTATTAAAAATTATTTAAATGCATTTTTACTGAATTTTTATTTTTTTCTAAAACCAAAAACTATTTTTGCGGGTAGATTCTGTTTTTTTTTTATTTCTTAAATCAAGTTTCTATTTTTCTTGAAACACCATGAAGTTTGGGCCACATTTTGAGGCATTTGAGTCTTCTAATGGGGGCCCAGCTATTTCCCAAGCCTTCATCTAGCCCAATCATGATCCAAATGGAAAAGTCAAAAAGTAATTATATATATAATTATATACTCATTAATAGTTGGTTGACTTTAATAATAATGATTAATATACTTTTTTCCAAAAAAAAAATTGATTAATATACTTTTACTTTATATCATATCCCATTATTTGTATAGCGAATGATTAACCTAGATACCATTAACTATCGATACAGTAATCATTTATTTACATGTGTCCTACCATTTTATTATACTTGTAATTATTTTTTAATTGTTATTTTTGTTACAAGAAGATATTTATATTATTTCTTGCCCTTGTAGAATATGCATACACATTAAGAGTCGACGAGAAAAGCGACGTGTATAGCTTTGGGATTGTGCTACTAGAGCTCTTGACGGGACGTCGTCCAGTCGGAGATTTTGGGGAAGGAGTGGTGGACATAGCGCAATGGTGCAAAAGAGCTATAGCGAACGGCGAGAAAGAAAACGACATAATTTGCATAGTTGACAAAAGAGTGGGGATGATACCAAAAGAAGAAGCAAAGCACTTATTCTTCATAGCAATGTCATGCGTACAAGAGAATAGTGTGGAGAGACCAACGATGAGAGAAGTTGTTCAAATGCTAGCTGAGTTTCCTCACCAATCATCCAACTGTTACCAATCTTCCTCCTCTTCTTCTCCCATTCAAAATATGAAAAAAGGCGAAAAGGAAAAAGAAGACCAGTTGAAGTCGAAACCAGATCTTTTGGTTTAAGAGAAAAGAAAAGTTATGATTTTTTTTCCTTTTTGGGGGGCTTTTAGGGTTTTAATATATAGGTAAAGTTAGGGTTTAGTTCATCTATATGTTCTTTGAAATCTTTAGAATATTGTGTGTTAAATGGGTTGTAATTTTGATATGTAAAGGGTTTTCTCAAGTTGTTAAGTTATTTTGGGTAAGAAAATTAGTTAGTGAAAGGAGGGCAAAATGGGTAGAAAGAAAGTGGGGTTGGGGTGAGATAAATAAACTAATTAAAAGAGTGCACTTCTTTTAAAAGGAATGGGTGGAAAAGCAAATGCAAGCCCTAATGAGGTCTTGCACATTAGCTCTTGACTTTGTATCATATTTTGATCCTAGCATCAATACATGTTACATTATTAAATTTCATCTCTCATGATTAATATTTAATGCAACCAATATTAACATAGCTCAAGAGTTAAAAATATCTAATTCATTTCTTAGCAGCGGGTGTTATCTTGACTTTGAACCTATAAATTCCCTTTTTATCGCACCTTTATCTAAGCTGCCCCATTACAACCATTATCAAAGTTCCTTTGATTTTTACATTCAATTCATGTTTAAGTGGGAAGATTTGATTCATTTGCAAGCCTATGGTAATAACATGCTTTGTTTTGATTTTGGGAGTAGATTTGAGTGAAAGTCTGCGAGGGTGTTAAGCCATTTGCATTTGATTTCAATGAGTTAATGAGATATTTGAGTTTTTAAAAATTATATCCTACCATTGCTTATTCTCTTGATTGTCATTTTGATTCATCTCATAGATGTGTCATTGACTTTACTTGTATTATTAGTTATTGAGAAAGATGAAAAGAGATTAGAAAGGTGATTCAGTATATTGAGTTAAGATATAATTAAGTATTCCATGTTGAAAGAAAAGAGATCTTACAATAGTTTATAATAGACATGAGCTACTCCTCTCATTGTCAATTGGTTTTGAGATGAAACTTCAAAATATTGATATAGGTTAAAATATTATTTTAGTTTCCGTATTTTAATCAATGTATTTTCAAATTCCTGACCTTTAAGAAAGTGATTATATTGGTCTCTTAATTTTATTTTTAATATCTTTTTTAATCATAACTTGAATATGACGCTACACTTAATATATTTATTGAAATGTAACCATGATTTTATTAAAATAATTTGTGTAAAAGTTTTTCACAAAAATAGTAAATTTTTAAAAGTACATGAATGTAACTACAACGATACATTTTAAAAGCACGTGGATTAAAATGAACGAAAATTGAAAGTACATCATCAAAATGAATATTTTAAAAATCAAAATGAACCAAAACTAAAATTACACTAATCGAAATAATATTTTTACTGAATATATATGTGGATTTATTTATTGATCGAGTACATTATGTGTTATCTTTTATATATATATATATATATAGATCATGATCACTTTCTCTTTTTCCCCCTCCTCTCATGATCCTAGGCCATGAATTATATGATGTTACTTTTCTCTCTCTCTCATGATATTATGTCATGAATACATGTTATATCATCATTTCTCTCTAAAATAAAGAAGTCAAAAGAGAGATATGTGTGCATTTTGTAATAATACGCCAACATGAGCATAAACTAATAATTAAGTTATAATTTTTCTTTGGGGAGTTCAATTTTTCATAATACACATATTTGTTGTATTAAAAAACAAGCGGGATGTAAATAATGTATAAGTTTATGATAAATTTTTAGTCAAATATATTTTAGTCTTGATATCTTATTGGATTTGAATTGACATTTGTTACAAAGGAGAGGTACTAGATCTATTATTATACAATAACTAACCACCTTATTAGTATATAAAAATTAACAACCCCATTAAGAAACCCTTTATTTTAAAGTTATTTACTTTATTCATAATTACTACAAGGCCAACAAAAATATAGGGTAGTGGCCAATTTTTATTTTTATTTTTTTTAATAACTCAAAATCGATATCATGCGATTTTGTCAATTGGATCTTTATAACAGAGTATTTCCGAAAAAACCAGGGAGTGAGTATCCCCCATTCGGCAACAAGCCGAGGGTGGTAGCTAGGGTGGGGACCATATTTGGACATCCGTTCTAAAAAATTGCCAATAGTATAACATTTTACATAAATAGCGAAACCAATTTTTAGGAGATTTAAAAAATTTGTGACTTTAACCTTGTCATTCCCTTTCATATTTTTTGTCCCTTCTCGTTTGAAACCAAACACACTTGATTTGAACCAGTTTACCCTTTTCACATTTAAGAGATTTACTTGATTTGATTCTGTATTCCACCAGCTACATATAACTCTCATATTTGAGAGGCGTGTAAATAATATACAAGTATTTACAATAAATAATAAAATGTATTTTAATATTTGATGCAATGACATTTTGTTACCCTAAACCTATTATTATACAATAACTAACCACCTCATTACTATATAAAAATTAACAACCTCACTAAGAATTAGACACCTTTTATTTGGAAGTTCTTTACTTTATTCAATTACTCCAAAGACTACAAGGCCAATAAAATATAATTATTATTTTAAAATTTTAAACATTATTCAAAATTTAAAACTAAAATAAACCTACTAACACGACGAGTATATAATTCAGTAATAAAAATATACATTCCATATACTTTCAAAAAAATCAAAAATAAATTTAAACCAATATATATTTTGTTATTTGTGCGTAAACTCAACAAGCATTATTTTGTTTTTCGTTGGTCGTTAAGTTTTTTATTTGATCATGTTCCTACCTGCGAAAAAATCTATGTTATTTCAATTTTCAATAAACTTCGAAGTTACTAGGATGTATTCAACTCTCTCCATATAGAAATAAACTATATAAAATAGACAAAGGAAAAATTTTAACCCATATTTTGTTCCTTCATACATAAACTCAACATTATTTTATCTTTTATCGGTCATTAATTTTTTTATTTAATGGTATTTCTACGTGAGAGTAAATCTATGTTTCTCTCCACATACAAATAAACATATATGAAATAGATCCAAATGAAACTTAAACCAATATTTTATTCCTCGACAACCAATATTATTTTGTCTTTTATTTGTCATTAATTTTTTTATTTAATCGTGTTTCTACATGAGAGCAAATCTATGTTTCTCACAACATAGAAATAAACATATATGAAATAGACCAAAGCGAAATTTAAACCACTATTTTGTTCCTCGTGCATAAACTCAACCAACCTTATTTTGTCTTTTGTTGGTCATAATTTTTTTTTTGTTTAATCATGTTTCTACCCGAGAGGAAATCTAGATGTTTAAAATTTCAAAATTTTCAACTCTCCCCTCTATATATATATATATATATATATTTATTTATTTATTTATTTTATTGTGATAATGTAGCACCTAACATTTGAAGATGTAAAAGTTCTTGAATTAAAAACCATTAGAGTAAACTCCATGGAAATTTCTTTCAAACACTTGCATCTAAAATTATAAACAAACTAAACAAACTTCATTTCTAATCCAATTTTAACTTCTCCCAAAACTCTTCCATTTATATAATTCAAACCCTTTTGAGAACATAAACCCACCATCATCCCCTTCTCTTCCAAACACAAATCCAAAAACCCATTTCTTTGATTTTCTTTTTTGTTTTAAAAAAAAAAAACTCATTTCTTAAAACCACAAAACTAA
>NW_019104496.1:3308177-3321119 GCF_001995035.1 Momordica charantia
TATAAGGTAATTTTTATCTTCCTTTTTCCATATTTGCTGTGTTTTCGGATAATATTTACGGAAAATAATAATAATAATAATAATAAAACTCTCAATTAAATTACAAATTTAGTCTCTCAATTTTGACTGGCCTAACTACATGTGTCTTGACCTATTGCAGGTTATGTTTAGAAGTAATATATTTTTTTATGAAATGTGTTGAGATATCAATTTTTTTTCATATATCCGTGAGTGTTCGGGTCAGTTTTTGCGCACTGATTTGATGGAACAACCACTTGACCCTACAATATTTGGTGCCGAAAACACATATTAATGACTAATTCTTGAGGTAGGTGGTCATCCCGATTTGAACTCATTCCCTCTTAATTTATATATTTATATTACATTTACCCAACACATCACATCACCTTAACATGATATTAAAGCGAGGTGTTTGTGTTTGAAACTTTGCATTGTTATTTCCTCCCTATTTAAAATAATTTTCACTTTGTTCAACCTTGTTCAATTATCCAAATCCACAAGTGACAGAGAGAGTGTTAAGATATCATAATTTTTCCTACTTAAATATTATTGGTTAAGTATTCATCTTCATACTCAAGCTGACCACTAATAAAAACTCGATAATTATTTAATCATTTTGAGAGATAGAAAAGATATATATCTTATAATTCTCAAAAGAGAACAAAAGGTATAGTTCTACGAAAAAAGGGGAAAAAAGAGAAAAGAAAAAACTCGTAGCTATCTATTAATTCCACTAGTCAAAACTATTGATTTGATCACGGGTACAAATTTAAGATTATAATGGATCATTTAAAAAGTAAAACATAAATCTCAAGACTCTCGACTCTGTATGGATGGCAGATGTTGGAAAAATTAAATTATCCTTCGTCATAAAATTTAAGAACAATCCAAACCAAGGGATCTAAGTATGGAAGAAAATCAAAATCAATGGAGATGTTAGAATTACCCAAAACCATTAGGTAGATTGACCATGAACTATAGTTTAACTCAGACATAATAGGGGCAATTCATATGAAGTAATTATTAAATTAATTCCAACAGTAGAAACTATCAAGCCTTTTTATTTTTGTCTCGATTCCAATGCAGCTTTTCTTACTGTTAACGTCCCCTACTTCTAAATTAAAAGATTTTTTTTTTATAAAGATAACTTGCCTACATCTTTTAAAAAACATACGCTTACTAATAATAATGAAAGAGCTTATTTCTTCGAATATCCTATAAATAAGTTAGAGACATGAATATAGTTTAATAGTTAATGAATATTTACTTCCTACAATATTATAAATTTAAATTACAACCATTATTTATGATATGATAACGGTGGAAAAAGTTAAATGTTAAAATTCAATCAGGGACCTAATTAAAGGTGTGATAGGAAAAATTAAATATATCATATAGATTTATTTTAGTACAACTTTTAATCTTTAAGGTAATTCTCAAATTTATTGTTTATGTATTAGAATTTTCAATTATGTATATATATATATATTTTACAAATCAATTATCTATGTTAAATTTGTTTACCAAATATATCAATAAATCACACTTTTATTAACACTAGTTAGTATCACGTGCATTTGTACGTGGTTATAAACATTTTAATATAATATTTCTAATAATTTAACATATAGAATAAGAACTCAAGAGAACTTTTAAATGTACTAATATTTTGTTTCAAATAAAATATATTTAATATAATATTTCTATCAATTTAACATATAAAATAACAATTCAAGGAGCTTTTAAATGGTACTAATATTTTGTTTCAAATAAAATATATTAATATACAAAACATAAAAGAATGAGTAAATAATTTAAGAAAACACACAAAAAGATTATTGTCATATTCGTTGTCAATTTTTTTTAAAAGAATACAACAATAATCTTTTTGTGTGTTTTCTTAAATTATTTACTCATTTTTTTATCTTTTGTATATTATGTAATAAGGAAGAATGAACCAAAATTAAAGAATTGAAATTTGGGAAAGAAATTGAATACTGTGTACTGCCATGAAATAATTGAAAAAATGTGAGATAAAGAATCACATGGCCAGAAAAATAAAATAAGAACAATAGCAACCAAAAAGTCATATTAAGATAAATAAGAAAACTAATGCTAAAATATAAATCAAACGTGAAAACAACATTAACTAAATATTAAATCAAACTTGAAAACAATATTAACTCAATATTAAAACACGAAGGTATCATAAATATATAACTTAAAAGTAATCCACAAAAAAATTTAAAATAATCTAAAAAAAATAAAAGTTGAAGATAATACGAAGACATAATTTTGTTACGCTACCTCTTAATCGATTAAATATGTTTCTGGATTCTCAAATATTCTTTTGACATGGTTTAGTCTTCATTAATATTTTGAAAATGAGTTTTAGGTCATAGAAGAAGAAAACATAATCTTTCATTTTATAGATTACTTGTTCTGACACCTATACGTGGATAGAAGCATCTGTTCATCAAACGGTTACTTTTCATCGGATTAACTTCTCTCAACACACATTTTCACTCGAACTGTTACAACTCTTTTTGCATTAAACTCCTTGTTTGATCGAATGATCATAATTTTTTTGAATTTGTTATCTCAACAGACACTTTAATTCGAACAGTCGTGTCTCTCGTAGAAATTTGAAGGACAAAATAGATATGTATTTAAAAGTTGTGGGCAAGATGGGGAGGTAAAGATTCTCCTCCATAGTCCCATTTAGATATAGTATAGATATAGATATTTAGACACATAAACATGTCACTCAAATGTTGAAACTCATTTAGTTCATTAGTAGAACTCGACCCCAAATCAATAAAATTTATTTTTTAAAATGACATGTTTACTTATCTAAACATGCAATCAAAACAATAACTTAACGATAGATTAGTTGTTTTAGTTAATAAAGTTGTCGAATCCCCAACCCAATTAAGAATCGAATCAACTTTTATATTATTATTATTTTTCTTTGGACAGAAATCGAATCCACAATTATCAAAAGATATTTTCCATATATTAAAATTAACACGCAGAAAAAACAAAAAAAAAGAGAGAGTATCTGGCTCAGTACGTGGCTCCGTAATTTCCCCTCGCAATCTCAATGTTAGTTTAGCTGTAACACACAGAAACAAGAAGAAAAAAAAAAGCTACAGAAACCAGAGAGAGATTCATATACTTTTTTGATTTGATCCTCGATGTTGATTAACAATCTATAATTTTCTTCACTTTCACAAATCGGTGCCGCAGAAACCTGAACAATGTCTTTGATTTCTCTGCAACTCACCCCCTCCATTTCCCCACCATACCCCCACCGCAATCTCCGCCTTCACAGGCCCCTAAATCTCCGCCTCTCGCCGTCGAAGACCCCCAGATCCGTCGCCGTCCGATCAATTCAAGGAAATGAGGAACACCCATCTCCTCCTCCGTTGCAGAAACCCTCCGGTTTCGACAATTTCCTTTCCACGGCGGCGAGTTTGTACCCTCTCTATGTGACCGGTGGCGGCATTGTTGCTTGCTTGAAACCGTCGAGTTTTTCGTGGTTTGTGCAGGGAGGGCCCGCTTCGTATAGCTTGTCTCTGGGTTTGATTATGTTGGCCATGGGGCTTACTCTGGAGCTCGAGAATTTGTTCAATTTGTTTATGCAGAGGCCCCTTTCAGTGAGCTTTTCTTGAATTCCTCTTGAGTTTTTTCTTGCTACAGACTGTGTTGATTTTTTGGGGGGTTTTCTTGCTGATTTGATGGGTGAAGTTGGGGATTGCTGGTAGTTTTCGTAATGCTTGATGATTATGAGTTTGTTGCTTCGTTTTGATGGTCAGATATTGTTTGGATGTGTTGCCCAGTACACGATTATGCCGGCTGCCGCAGCCCTCATCGGAAAGTTTCTCGGGCTTCCGCCCTCGCTTTCGGTCGGATTGATCTTGCTTGGATGTTGCCCTGGAGGGACTGCCTCCAATGTGGTAATGTCCAGCTCTGTTTCTTATCTGTCCTGTTTTCTCAATGCTGAATCTCATTAGTCTAGTTGCTTGGTTAAATCGTTGTTTGCTAACTTCCTTGAGTGCTTTTAGAAGAAAGAGATTAGTGGGCGAAAATGTATTAATCAGGGAAACTAGTGAGAGAAGGTGTGTAATAAGAGAGTGATTAGTGAGAGTAAATACACGTGTGGAGAGAACTAAGCGAGAGAAAATGTGCTATTAAGAGAACTTGTGTGGAGAAAGGGTGAAAAGGTATGTGTGGAGAGAAGTTAGTGAGAAAAGGTATAGGTAGAGAGGAGTGGGGGTGCAGGCTGAAACCATAAAAACCGACAAAACTAACCGAATCAAGTCAGTTTGAACTATACTTTTTTGGTCGGATTGGTTTTCTAAAGTGTACAACTGAGAATTGTTGGTGGGTTTGGTTTGGATAAGTTTTGTCGGGTTTAGTCGAGTTGGTTTGGTTTGTCAAGTCGGTTCGGCTTTCAAAAAGTGTCTTTTTTCTTTTTGTGCCAAAACTTGACTCGAACCGAATTGAAAGCGTTTACCTTTAAAGAAAGTCGAGGGAGAAAAGTGTGGATCAACCATCAACGGTAAAATGTTAGTAATTGTAAATAACCTATCAATTGCTTTTAAAAATTACTCTTTTTACGAGTGCTTTTGACATTTTTAAAGAGTACTTCTAATCAATCAATAAGGCTTCTAGGAAAAGAAAAAGTTTCACTTTCACTTGTTTGAATGGCACAAGGAATCTTGAGAAGTTGGATCTGAATGATAAACTGCTGTGTTTAAAGACTCATCTCAGCGAAGTATCATGAAAAAGTTTATGAATGCTATCATCGACTGGATTATATTTTTTACTACACATCCTTAATCACAATTAGTTGATTGCTTAAGCTTTCCGTTCACCGTTACTTCAATCCAATAGTATTTCAGGTAACCTTAATTGCTCAAGGCGACGTTCCTTTGTCTATTGTAATGACAGTATGCACAACTCTCGGAGCTGTAATTCTCACTCCCTTCCTGACAAAAACACTAGCAGGAGCCTACGTTCCCATCGATGCTGCAAAGCTCTCTCTCAGTACCCTTCAGGTGAAATTTTGTTCTCATTTGTCGTCGTACTGCTGTGCTTACGCATGACTTTACATTTTGAATCATCATCGTCATCTTCTTTCTTGGCTAGGTGGTGGTAGCTCCTATTCTGTTTGGTTCTTACTTGCAGAAAGTATTTCCTTCGCTAGTGAAATTGGTGATACCATTTGCACCACTTGTTGCTGTATTAACTTCGTCGCTGCTCGCTTGCAGGTTTCGATTTGTTTGTCAATGATCATTGTTTAGCTTTATCATCCAAAACTCGATTAAAAGTCTGTTACTCTTGTCTCGCCCTCCCACACACCTTTTACTGATTCTTTTTGTTGATCAGTGTCTTTTCAGAGAATGTCGTTCGTCTGAAATCGTCAATGGTTAGCGCAACGTTAGCTTCTGATGCATCTCCATGGATTGTTCTAAAAAATATAATATCCGGAGAGTTGGGTGTCGTAATACTTTCGGTGTTTCTATTACACTTTGCTGGTTTCTTTGTCGGGTAAGTTGCATCTCCTCCTCCTTTATCAATAAATATACCGTTGCTCGAATGATAAAGCTTAACGGAAAACTTGACGATACAAGGGTGCGTTTGTTATGCCTCTTAAAATATTAACCAAACTCCACTTTAAAAGGCATGTCAAACACTCACTAACATAAATCACTAGAGATTACTCGAGCGATCAATCAATTCTCATAACCAGAGCTCCAAAACAAACGATACCTTTGCTCCACGAAACCCCATCTTGTTTCTCTAATGCCAATCGTCATTAACTTCTTTTGATTTGCAGCTATATTGCAGCCACCATCGGCGGGTACCGGGAGCGAGAACGGAGAGCTATATCCATCGAGGTACCAGAACCGTCTCGTTCATGTACTGAGTAACGAATCAATATATATTTATGTACGATTAAGAGGGACTGGTTTCGATTCAGGTTGGGATGCAGAATTCATCACTGGGAGTTGTTTTGGCAACCTCACATTTCAGTTCAACAATGGTGGCATTGCCCCCAGCAATGTCAGCTGTGATAATGAACATTATGGGGAGCAGTCTTGGATTTTTTTGGAGACTTATTCAACCTTCTGACAAAGAAGAAACCAGTGCTGCTGCCGCTGCCGCCAAGTGAAAATCTTGTCCTTGATGTATCTATTAGTCTTGTTCCATAAATGAGGAAACTGTATATTAGTTCTTTAAATTCATTGCCAATTTTACTCATTTTTTCTTTTAAACTGTTTTTCAATTAAGTGGAATTGGATAAGTAGAGTGACATGTCTATAAATAATAATGAAATAATATTTTGATTTTTTTTTTACTACTACTATTTTGATTCTTAATTCTGGTACATGTACTCTCAAATCGAATATTCTTATATTTTTGATACATGTACTTTTTGAATTATTTATTTTGATATTTGTACTTTCAAATGGATCATTTTATTTTATTTTATTATTTTATTATATATATATATATATTTTTTCTTTTTGTTTTGTTGAAGAAGGGGCTATTTTAGTCACTATTTAAAACATTTTAACAAAAAAATTTATAAGGAATAAAATCCTTTAATATGGTGTCGGTGTTTAAATTGTGATAAAAAAAGGAAAAAATTTGACTATTTTTAAAAGTAAAGAGACCAAAACGGTATTTAAAGTAAAAGAATTACTATTTTTTAATACAAGATGTAAGATAGGAGATTGAACTCACAACTTTGACGATATATTTCAATTATCGTTGAGTTATCAGAACTCGTCTGGTAACATTTTCGTTTCTTGTTTACAATTTTCTTAAGAAATTTAAACATTTTACCTGCTTCTTATTTCTTATTTTTTTAGATCATTCTCACCGAACAATATTAAAAATAAAGAAACAAAACAGTTACGTTACCATACGGCACTAAATAACTTTAATATTTACTGCTGGGCAAAAAAGATGGTGGTCTGCATTCATCAGAACTCTTGAATTCCCGCCTCCGTTCGGCTTCGATTTACCCTTCCAAATTCGCCATTGAATAGTTTTCTCTTCCTCACACTTGTGAAGGCCAAACACCAGAGCTTCATGGCGCACCGGTAGGCCATCTCTCTCTCTTCGTCTTTGCCGATTCGATTAAGCTTTTGTTTGTTTGTTGCGCTATCACTAGTGATTTCGATCGTATTCTTCGTTGTTTATCTGCCAATTTGATATGTTCTGTGGTTTCTGCTGAGTTTTTAGTAAGAAAATTTAGCCTGCTGCTCAAATTCTTCTATTCTTGCCCATTGAAACGCCCCTTCTCCCTTTCTATTATTTCTTGATCCTTTCAAGATGTTTCCAGTTCCCACGGGTTGATGATTGAAGAGCATTTTCTTTCTATATGAGACTGTTACGAGGTCGTGAAATTGCTGTAACTCGAAGATTCTGCATTTTTTTTTCCTTTGCAGTAGAACCAATTCATTGTCCACCTTCTTCTTCTTCATGAATCTTCGTTGCCTTCGATTATTCGATATTTAGGGGCCCTATTAAGTGTGTCTCGGCTCTTGTCCAATTTAGTTATCCTAGCCCTAATTTTCAGCCATTTCTACACATCCAGAGCTGTCCCCCATTGAAAACAACCATTTATTTTAGTTCTCATTCTCACCAAACAAGATAGGGGCTTAGACGAACAATACAATTTCATTTATGATTCTCCGCAGTACTAGAATCCCTTATCGTTTGAGCCAGACCCGTGGATTTGTTGATGCAAAAGTCAAATGGGTTAGAGATCCGTACCTCGATTTTGCAGTTCAAAGAGAAAAAAACCTCAGACAAGTAATCTCCCTTAAGAATCTAATCGTTTCGAATCCTTCAAAATCTCTTCCACTTTCCTCTGTCTCTTTGTTGAAACAGAACCTCAAAGTTCCCACAACCACTGTCTCTAAATTCTTCCAATTATACCCCTCTGTTTTCACCCAATTCCAGCCTAGTCCTGGCCTCCATCCTCTTGTCAAGCTCACCCCACAAGCTCTAACTCTCCACAAGGAAGAATCGACCATTCATAACTCTCAACCACATAGAGATGATGTCGTGAAGAGGTTAGCGAAACTACTGATGCTCACAGGAGCTGGAAGATTGCCTCTATATGTCATTGAGAGGCTGCAATGGGATCTGGGTCTGCCCTATAAGTTCATTCCAACTCTTCTTGCTGATTATCCTGAATATTTTCAGGTTTGTACTGTGAGAGACTGTTCAACAGGTGAACAAACTCTTGCATTAGAGATTCTTTCTTGGAGGAAAGAGCTTTCAATCTCTGAATTGAAGAGGAGGGAGTGCCCGGATGGCAATGTTTGGAGCAGGAAAGGAAATCACATTGCATTTCCAATGAGTTTGCCACAGGGTTTTGATTTCGAGAAGAAGGTGATGAATTGGGTGGAGGAGTGGCAGCGCCTGCCCTACATTTCGCCCTACGAAAATGCATTCCATCTAGCACCAAATAGCGATCAAGCTGAGAAATGGACAGTGGCAGTTCTTCATGAGCTGCTTTACCTTCTGGTCTCGAAGAAAACCGAAAAAGAGAACATCTTCTGCTTGGGAGAGTATTTGGGGTTCGGTTCTAGGTTCAAGAAGGCCTTAGTTCATCACCCTGGTATCTTTTATGTCTCAAACAAGATTAGAACACAAACTGTGGTTCTTAGGGAAGCTTATAGGAAGGACTTTCTGGTGGAAAAGCACCCTTTGATGGGCATGAGGCATCAGTACATTCACCTAATGAACAAAGTTGTAAGAAGACCTAGACCAGGCATTATATTAGCTTCTTCCAGAGGTAAAAGACAGAATAATCCATATTCCAATAAAGAAGCTCAAGGAAGGATGAAGCAGGACTGAAAGAATCGTCCATGCGAGTGACCGAACTGCAAAATAATGCATGTGATGAATGAACTATACCATAAAAGCCTACGTGAAGTGATATGGTCTGATTGCTATTGAATTTTTTTTTTCTCTTGAAGGTTGTGGTTGCATCCTAAGAGATCATAAGGGAAATTATTTTCTTGCAGAGGCCTAGTTGACATTATGGAGAATGTGAATTCCAGCTACTTAATTACGCAATTGCAGTTGTAGGCATTCTCAAATACCATATAGTTTAAGTTCTAGCTTATTTTCCACATCAGTGAGGAGAATGAATGTGGGAAGCAACGACGAATTAACATGTGCAGAATTTTGGTTAATTATATAAATTAGTAGTCCCTAGTGTTTGGGTTGTTTTTCAATTTCATATATGATGTTTATAACATTTTAATCTGATCTCTTTTATCTCTTATGTGTTTTGTGTTTTCTTTTTCCGATTGAAATTATTTACTCTTACAAAATGTAACAATTTAGCAATAGAATGATGATATGACTGTCAAAATACATTTTATTAACTAAGTTCGCATCAAGAAAACCAAACTTCTTTCCATTTATACGACTTTGACAAATAAGGATATGTTGTTACTAGCAACAAATAGTTAGAAACAACAAAGAAAAACTAGGCCTATATTCATTCTGTCATCCTTTTTGCAAGTGATGATGGTAAGAATTTGACTAATAAAACAAAGATGAAATCGAAATTTTTTAAAAATTAAAGGACAAAATTGATTACAATTATAATATTAATAATGTGCTTTCTTCTCATCTGTCATCCTCCCTCCAAATATTATTTTTTCATGAAAAAAAAGAATGAAATATTACAAAAGAACCCAAAAAAAACCAGTCCATGGGAGCCAAACGAAAATAATAGAATCCAATATAACAAAATCAAACTTAAAGAGTAAGTACAAAAGGCTATGGATATTGAAGTCTAAAGGAAACATAAAACTAAGCAAGAACAAAAACGTCCTCCTAAGATTTCTCAACCCTTCTCAAGATCATCACATCTAGTGAAGTTTTCTTTAAAATACACAACCATATGGTCGTCTCAACAGAAGTTTATAATTCATCATTGGGTAAACTTCCAACATTACAGTTCGGTAAAGTTCCTATTCAGCCAGATCCCACAGGTGACTAAAAAGACACCACAGGTAGAAAGCTACAACAAAAGAGGAAAGAGATTTAAATCAGCAAAAACAGAGGCTAGTTTCTATAGAATTGTTATTATGCAATGAAGAGCTGCTAGTGTAATGCAATCTAAAAGTACATGGTCCACTACCCTGATAATCAAAATTTCCAATGAAATCAGGTAACCCAGCTGAGCTCCGAAACAACACTAGAAAGCCAGGTGAAGAAGAGGCCAGTTCTTGATTGGGAAAGGACCGAGTCATTAACGAGTGCGGCTCATCTTTATCTTTGGCATTGCTTTCTTCATCTGCTTGGCACGGTCTTTTGCCTCCTTCCGTCGAAGAGCCTCAGCACTTAACTTGGCCTCAGCCTCTTCCATCAGTTTCTTCTTCTGTGCCTTCCTCTTCTGCAGGGCTTCTTGCCTGGCATTTTGAAGCTCTCTGTATGCCTCTTGAGCAGCCTTCGACCTGGCAGCTTCGGTTTTTGACCGGGCCTGCATGAGCAACAATTAGAATTTAGAAAAATCGGAACAAAGTTCTTAGGTTGGACTATTGTAAATGAACTTTACCTGAGAACTGAGCTTATAGCGTCCAATGGCATCGATGTAATAGGGTACAAGAGCTACCAGACGAGAAATATCTGCCATGTTATTGGCATCTGGGAGGGCAAACTTGAATAGAAGCATCTTCTTGTGCATGCCCGGAAGCTGATCAGAGAAGTGCATCAAGATGAAATACTTCCCAAATTTCTCAAAAGATTTTTCGCCAAAAACCTGTAGAAATCAACTAAACTTTTAATTTCCACGTTCAGGGAAAAGAAACATACTGAAAGTTTTGGTTATATCTTTCTATCAGAAAATGTTGCCCACCTCAAGATACTTAAAACATTTTCGACGCTTTTCAAAGAATTTTATTATTTATTTCCTGTCCTGATTCCTACCAATAACATGACATAAAGCTGAAATTGTACACCAGAAGCACAAGCACTCTTTATTTGTATTTGCCCTACCTCCAAAACTTTCTTGGTTCGACAAAGAATATGCATCGCTAGGAAAGACCAACGAACAATCAATAAACCCTAAACCCTAAATCCTAGACTTTAAAACGTCTCCAAGATCCCCTAAAGAATATGAAGACAATATTCAATCCCCAACCCAACAAAATCAAGAAAATCCCAAAAGAAACCAAAAAGATGGCAAACATGATCCATGACAAGATACAAGACATTACATATTGTGCAACACCCCATGAACCATTTGCAATCAGGTTTTGGGACGAAGACCTCACCTCACCTAGAAGCCCCCTTTGTTCTAATTCTAATTATTCCAAACTCTTCTATCTTCACACTGGCAGATTTGAGCCTCAATCAGACATCTGCTAGGGCCCTATAGTCTCACTCTATCTCCAACAAACTCGTAACTTTGATGTTCCAGTAGAGAGTCTCAATACCCCACAAATCACTTATTAACTCCTCTTGTTGCTAAAAGCATAAATCAGGGGGAACTGCAACAAAACTGGCTGGCCACAAAAGGCTCCCTCTCTCATGCAAAAAAATATCAAATGAGGCATCCCCAATCGATAAAGGGCACTGCCAAAAAAGTGATATGGTTCTAATCCTCATAAGCACTGCTAGAACTTCTTTGAATAGTGTCAATGGTTTCAACTTTCAAAGCTTCGGAAAAAGGGAGATGCAAACCTCCAAAGATGCCTATAGAATCAAGAGCCCAAACCCAACAATCATTTTCAGCCTAAGAATAAAAATCTAATGAACGTTGAAAGAGCAGAGTGACATAAGTGGTTGTAATAATATCCCTTGATGCAAGCGAACTGATTCATACAACTCAATTCTTCCCATGATCTAACCATAAAATTGATAAACCACATTTCACCACAAGGCAAAGTAAAATAAATAACTGAAGCAAAAAACAGCCAAAATATAAGGAGACCAGCAATACCTGTTAAGTAAAATGTCATTTAACAAGAACAAAACAACACTATGGGAGTCATGTGAAAAAGAGTGACAAAAAGTTACCAACCTGGTCAAGAACGGCCTCTGTGATCAAATCAGCAGCAACTTCCTTCGATTCTGAAATAACACTCAACTCTTCGGGCACCCATTTTCTGCCACTGGGAGGGGTCAAAATCCCAGCAAATCTTTGCAAATCCTTCAAATCCTTTTGCATTCCTTTGGCAGCTTTCTTCCTAGCCACCGCAAAGATAACATGATCCATCGCATCATCGTTCATATAGACCTCGAAGCTAATTTCATCCTTACACGGCACCACCATATTATACAACCTCGAGATCAAATCGTGTCGGCTCTTCAACTCCATTGTTGCCAACAACCCTTGGCAATACCTTCGCCCACTAGCATAGAATTTGAAGACATTCTGTCCCTCTTTCAATAGCAAAGGCGAGTCATCGCCTTCCCCCACACCCAACAGACTAAAGTTCTTCTCGAAAATGGAGTCCTTAGTCGCGAATTTCGCAGCCCACGAGAGCGCGATGTTCTCGTTCTCGCGCTTCCCAGTAAAATAGTTGATCACAAAAATCACCAAGAAAGATCCGCATATGATTTCAATAGTATACGACTTCGGAGCACTCGCAGGAATCGGAATCGGAGAGGTAGGTTTTGGATCAGAGTTGGGATTGGCGGAGGCTGAATCCTCCGCAGATTTGGAGCTCTCTTGCGCCGGTTCTCGTGGCTGTTCAATCGGCAATCCTTCGAATTCGTCCTCGTCCCAGTAATTGAAGGTAGTCGGAGACGGCTTCGGAGAATCGGAGACGGACTGTGGAGATGGAGGATCCGACGGCTCGTCCACCGGATCCTGTGCATCGGAATCGTGATCCTGTGAAGAAATTCCGGCAGGCTGTGGCTCCGACTGTG
>NW_019104496.1:3321189-3341654 GCF_001995035.1 Momordica charantia
TGAGGGGGAGAGAAATTTCGTCATCTTCGAAGTCATCGAGTTCTGGTTCGAATCCTTCGAAGTGGGAATCAGCAACAACATAGGAGTGAGAAAGAGAGGCGAAGAGGAGAGAGAGAAGGAAGAAGGAGATCCAGAGCGAGGTCGGCTTCGCCATGGCTGATTGCTCTCCCCGGCGCCGGAAGGAGTGGGAGAGATAGAGAGAGAGGGAAAAAAAGACGAGTACAAAAGCTCGAAATCTGAACCAGAGATGGTGAAGTGGAGTGGGAAGTCAGCCTCGTCAGTGGGCTGGGCCGACTGGACTTAAAGAAACGGACTCGGCCCATTTAAAATGTGGTTGGGCCGGTTAAATATTAACTTTGGGCTAGATTTAGGCTGACCTTTGTTTTCATTGGACTGGGCCGCTCAACTCAAAGAAACGAGCTCGGCCCAGGCAAAATAGGCTGAACCCGAACAAGTAGATATCCATATTCAATTCAATGTGTGAACAGTTGTAATTATGTAATTAAAAAAAATTATTATTTCGTGCTACAAACAAAAGATGTTTCTTATTCTTGGTAGAAGACGTAAAGAGAAATGCCAAACACTTTCATTTTCTGAATTCCATTTTTTTCTTTTTTTTGAAACAACCTTCCATGCTTTTCAACCACACAAAAGGCCTATCAAAAGAACTTCACGAAATACTAATAAGAACAAAACACAATTAAAACAGACAAACAACGTATATACTCATAAACGAGAGGCAATACAACAACTCATTTATGGAAATAAGTCTCAAACAAACTCTATTAATGTTTGGGAACTAGAACGAACGGTATCACGCTAAGTAATAACATATCTCACTGAAGATATTACAAATAGTATCACATTGCTCTTAAAAAATTTGCTACACACTGACTACGCATCTCCCAGGTGTCTGTAAGAAAAAAAATCATTTCAAATATTAAAGCATATATAAATAATAAAAATAAATGATTACACAATTTTTTAAAGAATAATTAAGGACTCAAATTATAAAGGGAGAAAAAGTACCTGTTTTTAGTTGTTTCCACACCTAAAAAATTTGAAGAATGCATGTCTCCATCTTCTATTGAGTACCAAACTCCCAAATATTCCCCAGAAACCCACAATAAATCCAAACAACATGCTTATCAGAAATTCTCGTCCAAACCATTTCTCTTCATTTTCATTTTCATTTCCATTCCCAATGCTGGGATTTGGAGTGATTTCTGGGAAGCATTTTTCCAGTGGATCTCTACAAAGATGAGAATTGCCTTCATAAGAAGAAGTTGGAAAGGCTTGAAGTTGAGTTCCTGTAGGAATTTTCCCCGAAAGATTATTGTACGACAACTTCAATACTCTCAATCTTGATATTTGAGATAAACTCGATGGAATTGGACCTGACAAATGATTTCTCGACAGATCCAAAGATTCCAATGATTGAAGTTGACCAATTTTGTTGGGAATTTGACCCCTTAGCTCATTTCTGGAGAGATTCAAAGTAATCAAACCAACAAGTTCTGTGATTTCATTGGGAATTTTTCCACTCAAATGATTGCAAGACAAATCAACGCTTCTTTCAAGTTTCATCAACTGTCCTGTGATGAGTCTCTCTTAGCCTTTCCACACCATGAAAAGATCATTCCGATAATAATAAAAATGATAGTGATCATTTTCGTTTGATGTTTGTGCTAAGACATTGAAATTACGGATGCAACTTGGTATGATCCCAGAAACATTATTGGACGAAATGTCCAATACTTGAATATTTGTGAGGTTGCAAAGACTCAAAGGCAAATTCCCACGAAACTTATTCGACTTCAAATTTAGAAAAGTCAAATGTTGTAACTGTGATCCAATCCACGATGGTATTGTTCCAGATAAACTATTATTTCTTGCATCAATCACTTCCAAATTGGTCAAGTTGAACAAATAATGTAACCCTCCTGAGAATTCATTATCTCGTAGAAATAACGAATTCAAACTAAGGAGATTACTCATGGAATGTGGGAGCTCTCCCGAAAAGTAATTACTTGACAAATTTAATACGACTAAACTGAACATCGAATTCCAACAATTTGGGAGTTGTCCTGATAATTTGTTGTTTGAGAGATCAACAATCAATCCAGGAGAGAAGACGGTTTCACATAAGCCATTTAAGTCTGAAAAATCATTACTTGAAAGATCAAGGAATTGTGCTCGAAAAAGAAAGGACGGAATTCGCCCCAGACTTTAAACTGATACCAGATGCTATGTTGAACTCCACAGGCAAATTTGGGATTTCACCCATCATTTTATTCCCACTGAAATCCATGTAATGAAACTTTGTAGACAAATTATTCCAAAACCAATGAGGAATAGTGTCTGAAATCTCAGCATATGAAATGTCAATGGAGGACAAATTTTGAGTTTGAAGCCACTTGGGAAAAAGTGGGCCCAATTTGCAATATCCCACAGAGAGGTAATCCAATTGAAAAGGAGGAACCCAATTAGATTTGAAGCTTAAAATCAAAGAATTATTGAATAGTTCCAAAAATTTCAAATTTGTAAGCTTTGAAAAATGTGCCTCTTTCTCCTTCTAATGAATTTTGGAAAAGATCCAAGTAGTTCAAGTTGGACAATTGTCCCAAAGTTTGAGGGATTTTTCCCCAGTGAATTCAAATGAAGATTTAAGTTCTCCAAGTGAGATAATTGTCCCAAATTTTGGGGAATGTTCCATTCAGCATGTTGTAAGAGAGATCTAATCTTTTCAGAGATGGAAGCGTAGCAAAGTTGGGCAAGACTCCCAAGAAATTGTTTGATGCAAGGTCTAGATATTGTAACGAGTTAAGTACACGACGTGGAAAAGCTCTAAGAAAATCAGATAGCAACCCTCCTATGTTATTGCTAGATAAGTGTAATGAATTTAAACTACGAAGATTTTCTAAAGACTTGAGAGAACTAAAATTAACTTCAGTGGATGTAAGATCGAGAAATACAAGACAAGTCATATTTTCAAAATCATCGAAGTTCAGACCTTTCAGTTTGTTGAATGCAAGATTCAAGTGGACAAGACTAGTAAAGTTAATCAACCATGAGTTATAAATCGAAGAATTGAGTTGATCGTTGGAAGAAAGGTCCAACTCAACTAGAAATCTAGAGAAATTGGTGTATGAAAAATGAGATAGGCCAATAGGTTGTGAAAGGTTACACTGGCTTAAGGACAACCTTTGCAAAAGGGGGAGCTTGTTAATGGCGGTTGCCCAATCATTAGCCAGATGAAAATCAACCGAACTCAAGTCGAGATGTTCTAGAGAAGAAAGACTCGTGAGCCATCTAAAATTGTCATTTAACCAACCATTTGATCCAAGATCAAGAACAGACAATTTTGAAAGGTTCCCAAGATGGGGAGGAATGACACTCGCAAACTGATTATGGGACAGGTTGAGATAATTCAAATTGACAAGAGAACCAATATCCTCAAGAAGAAATTGATCGAAAGAATTATGACTAAGATCTAAGTATTTGAGGTGTGACAATTGAGTTATAGAAGAATCAACCTCACCCATCAAAAACTTATCATCTGAGCCACGAAGATCAATCCCAATGACATGATAATCTCCAGTTTTGTTGCTGCATCGAACACCTCTCCAACTGCAGCAATCATTATTGAGCCAAGAAGAGAGTACATCATGTTCGTCCACGAGGCGTTGCTTGAAGGATAAGAGCGCTTGTCTTTCACTCTCGACACACTTGATATTCTTTGGAACAGATATATTGAGTCCCAAGGCAAGATCTGTGGGTAGTGAAAGAAAAAAGAAGAGAGCGATGGAAGCAAAGGGCCAAATTAGAGTGATGGACATCATTTTGTGGCTGATGTTTGATGACTTGGTAAATTATGTTCCCAAACTCATCAATTTATAATAGAATTAAAACTTTCCCAAACTTTAATTAAAATGTGACATATGACTTATATATTATGACACTTTTACATTTGAAATTTATTTTTCAAATTAATAATCATAATTTCGTGTATAATAAGATGTTTCCTCTAGTATTGTTCAATTTGTCTTTTCAATTTTGTGCCCAAGTTAGTGGCAAAGAAAATAAAATTCTAATTCATTATTATTATTCATTCTTCATTTTCCGAAAAAAATGAATTATAATTACTTTCTAGATCATTTTTAAATTTGAAATAATTGGTTGAAACTTATTCGATTAGAAAAAAAAGAAATAGATAACTTCTAACCTTATTAATATGGTATAAAATATCCAAACTAATCATATTTACGTGCATATTTCAATTTTTAGTTTTTTTTTAATTAATCTAACTAAGGATTAACCCTCCAAATATATATTTCTTTTTTTTTTGTTTAACAATTTATTTGTTTTATTATAACCAACTTCTTGATTCTTTTTTAATGGGATTTATTATTCTATGAATTGTAGACATAATAACTAGGCAAAGGTCAAAGTCATTTAAGTATTAAAATATATATATATATATATATATATATATATATATTTTTCATTGCAAAAAGAAAAAATTTGAAAGATTTTACTAATTGTGATTATTATTCGTTCTAAGTGGAGACCATCTAATGAGTCAAGGTCAAAGAAAACCTTATTTTAGATGTCACCATATCTAAATTAACTAAAGTTGGGTCACAAAATTTGTCATAAAAATTCATTTTTCAAATCTTTTTATACTAAAAATATTATATTGTTCTCTGTGATCTAACGAAAACTTTTAACTTTAATAAAAATAACTATATAAAGATAAATTTTCACTATAGATCTAAAATAAATTTGTATCTTGCATAATTTTATGACTGAATACAAAAATCACAAAAAAAAAAAAAAAATTAGAAAAGTCTCGTCATATGGTTGGATTATTCTTTCTTTAATAATGGGCCCGAGAGGAAGAGGAAGATATTATTAAATTTATGACAAATTGCACAAACCATCCCTAAAGTATGATGGTTGTTACAATCACACCTTCAAACTTTGAATGGTAAATTAAACCCTCAAACTTTCATAGGGTTAAAAAATTACGCCCCTCAACTTTCAATTTAAAAAATTTACCCAAAAAAAAAAAAAAAACACTTCATTTGTTTTCACTCTCCCCTCTTGCTGGTTCCTCTTCACCATCACCGGCAAATATTGAGGCCAAGAGAGATGGGTATTTTGTGTTCTGCGAGGAGGAAATGGATTCAGTCTGAAATCTGGAGCATAATTATTCCAATATTGAACGTATTTACCGTAATTTTTTTACTTGAGAATGAAATCGAACTGAGTATGAAATTAGGAGTATAAAACCATCATAATCGAAGCTTCAAAGCAAAATCCATTATAGAAAACTTCAAAATAAAACGAACCAACCACTAGCAGAAGAGGCGAGAAGGAATTCAGAAATTTTGTCTTCTAAGTAATTTGTACATGGAAATCAAAATCCAGAAATTATTTGCGTTAAATGGGGGGATGAGTCGCATATTATTCTTCTAGTTTCGTGAAGTTCAGTGAGTGCACGAGGAAAAGCCCGTCTTCTCCCATCCTCTCTTCGAATGCCAAAATCTGTACCGCATAGTTATTCTCTAGATTTCGATTACCCATCTCTCTTGGCCTCAATACTTACGGGTGATTGTGACGATGAAGAGAAACCAGCAAATTTTCTCGAGAGGGAGGGAGAACAAGGAGAAGAGAAAAGGTAGGAAGAGAGAGAGGAGAGTAAAAATAATTTTAACTTTTTTTTTTTTTTATTTTAAAAGTTTAGTTTTTTGAATTCGAAATTTTAGGGTGCAATTTGTTACTCTACAAAAGTTTTGAGGGAGTAATTTTTAAAATTAAAGTTTGAGGGTGCAATTTTTTACTTGTAAAAGTTGAAGGATTTAATTTTTACAATTAAAAGTTTGGGGTGTAATTGTAACAATTATCTTACTTTAGGGATGATTTATACAATTTATCCTTAAATTTATAAGTTTACGCAAAAACCAGCATATAGCTCCCAGTAATTAATATATATATATATATATATATTTATTTATTTTTTTGAAGAAACAATAATAAATATTTGGAAGAATGAAAAGTATTATAACATGGATATACAAATGTAATTATTACAAGTCTTTCAATTATATCAAGGGGAGACCTAAGGTCAAAGTCTATTTTAGGTGTCACCATCTAAATTAATTCAAGTCATTGGTTACAAAAACGGTCATAAGAATTCATTTTATGAACCTTTTTATACTCACAAATATCATTTTTGGTTACTTTTCTGAATTTGTTTTATTTAATGTTCATATGAATTCTTTTGTTATGGTCTTTAAAATTTTAATTAATTTGGCTAAGAGGGTATTTTTTTAATTTAACCCAGGATTAGAAAAACTTTAATTTTATAGTAGAAATGTTTTGGCCCTGTATGTACAAGCTTAATAATTTAAATTAATTATTTTGACATTCTTCTCTCTCTTTTTGCCCCAATTTATCCCTAGATTCTTCTTCTTTTTTGGGCTTTGTGGATGAGCCATTTTCGTTTTGCAAACAACAAATTAGAAAGAATTTCAATTTACAAAATAATGAGATCGACTCGAACTTGGATCTTTGGTATCAAAGTGTATATTTGTATTACTTGGTAAAGAAAGTACGAACTTAATGTTAGACATAATTTATTCGAGTGCAGCCCCATATTTTTAATTAGTTGGATAATTAATTTTGGACTAATAAAAATGTGAAGCTCATAACAGGTAAGTTAAATTAAATATCAGCTCCCTAGTTCCTAAAACTATTTATTGATAATTTTTTGTAGAAATATCCTTTTTAGTGGGAAAGTAAAAAATTGAAAAGGCAATCAATTAATAATTCGGTCTAAGAGGGAAAAATAACCCAAATTTGATAGCGACTTTGCTATGTATATGTTCCATGTTGGGTTTCTCATATTAATGAATGAAAACTTTAGGTCATAGCGAGCTAAGGATATGAAACTTACGATAGAGGTTAACCCTCTTTGTTAGATTTTAAAATAATTCATTATTTTTTAGAATAGAAAATAACATACATATAATTAGCATAGGTAGGTATGTAAATATATCTCACGTTAAAAAGATCATAAGAGACTTAATAAAAGTTTATAACAGAACTAAATACTCTTCGTACCGACAATTGATTTTGAGATGTAACCGATGAATATTAATAAAGTAATTTGGAAAAACAAAACAACCTTCGAATGATACATAGGGGTTGCTTTGAAACTGGTGAGACTTTTCATTTCTTTTGTGACAAATTTTAAATATATTACAAAGAAATATGGATTGATATGAGATCAAGAGGCAAATAAAACAAATAGACCTACCAAAAAGATATCGAAGAACATTAAAAATAAGAAATAAGGACTCAAATTATAAATGGAGAAAAAGTACCTGTTTTTAGTTGGTTTCCACACCTAACAAATTTGAAGTATGCATGTCTCCATCTTCTATTGAGTACAAAACTCCCAAATATTCCCCAAAAACCCACAATAAATCTAAACGCCATGCTGATCAGAAATTCTCGTCCAAATAATTTGTCTTCATCTTCATTTTCATTCTCAACATGAACATTGTTTATGTTTGGCTCTTGGCTGATTTCTTCGAAGCATTTTTTCAGTGGATCTCCGCAAAGATAAGGGTTGCCTTCATAAGAAGGAGTTGAGAAACCTTGAAGCTGAGTCCCCGTAGGAATTTTTCCTGAAAGGTTATTGTATGACAAATCCAATACTCCCAACCTTGATACTTGAGATAAACTAGATGGAATTGGACCAAACAAATGATTTCTTGATACATCCAAGGAATCCAATGATTGAAGCTGGCCAATTTTGTCGGGAATTTGACCTGTTAATTCATTCCTCGAGAGATTCAAATTAATCAAACCAACAAGCTCTGTGATTTCATTAGGAATTTTCCCACTCAAATGATTGCAAGATAAATCGATGCTCCTTTCAAGTTTCATTGTTTCTTTTGTAATGAGTCTCTCTTCACCTTTCCACATCATGACAAGATCATTCCGATGATAATAAAAATTGTCATAGTCATTTTTGTATGATGTTTGTGCCAAGAAATTGAAATTAAGGATGCAAGTTGGTATGCTCCCTGAAACATTATTGGATGAAATATCCAATACTTTAATTTGTTCGAGGTTGCAGAGACCTCCTAAGTTTCCGTGGAAGTGATTCGACTTCAAATTTAGAAAAGTCAAATTTGGTAACTTCGATCCAATCCACGATGGTATTGTTCCAGATAAATTATTATTCATTGCATCAACGACTTCCAAATTTGTCAAGTTGAACAAAAAAGGTAACCCTCCCGAGAACTTATTGTTGCGTAAAACTAAGGATATCATGTCAATAAGATTACCGATGGAGTGTGGAATGTGTCCAGAAAAATAATTGTTAGACAAATTTAATATGCCTAAATTGAGCATGGAATCCCAACAATCAGGGAGTTGTCCTGATAATTGGTTGTCAGAGAGATCCAATGTCCATAAAGGAGAGTCGATGATTTCACATCAGCCACTTAAGTCTGAGAGATCATTAATTGAAAGATGGAGGAATTCTGCTTGAAAAAGAAAGGCAGGAATTCGCCCCACGAATTTGTTCGACCCTGAATAGATAAGAGGTGCACTTTTGAACTTGAGTGACAAATTTGGAATTTCACCCATCATTTTATTCCCATAAAGATTCAGAACATCCAATTCCGGAGACAAGTTATTCCAAAACCAATGAGGAATGATGTCTGAAATTCCAGCAAATGAAATATCAATCTTAGAGAAATTTTGGGTTCGAAGCCACCTCGGAAAAAGTGGGCCCAACTTGCAGTGTCCCAAACAGATTGAATACAATTGAAAAGAAGGAACCCAATCCGTCTTGAAGTTTAAATTCAAAGGATTATTAGATAGATACAATCCTTTTAAATTTGTAAGCTTTGAAAAATGAGCTTCTGAAACTTCACCCTCCAATGAATTAGAACCAAGATGTAAGAACTCCAAGTTTGATAATTTTCCCAAATTTTGGGGAATTGGGGAATTGTTCCATTCAACATGTTGTGAGATAGTACTAAATGTTTCAAAGATGGAAGCATGGTAAAATTTGGCAAGAATCCACAAAATTGGTTACGTCCAAGGCTTAAATACTGTAACGAGTTAAGTACACGAGGGTGGAGGGCTTTTAGAAAATCAAATAGCAATCCTCCTATACTATTGCCATATAAGTATAATGAATTTAAATTACGAAGACGCTCAAAGGATTTGAGAGAATCAAAATTAACTTTAGTGAAACTAAGATCGAGACATAAGAAAAGTCATATTTCCAAAATCATCAAAGTTCAAACCTCCTAGATTGTTGTATGCAAGATTCAAATGGGCAATATTAGTAAAGTTGGTCAACCACGAGTGATAAATCGAAGAATTCAGATCATAATTGGACGAAAGGTCCAACTCAACTAGAAATCTAGAGAAATTGGTGTATTAATAAGATGGCAAAACCGGTGGTGAAAGGTTACAACGACTTAGTGACACACTTTGTAAAAGAGGAAGTTTGTTAATGACACCTACCCAGTCATTGGCACCACTAAAGTCTCCTCCACTCAAGTCAAGATGTTATAGAGAAGAAAGACCGGAGAGCCATCTAAGGTTACCAACATTTAACCAATTTTTTGATCCAAGATCGAGAACAGACAATTTTGAAAGGTTCCCAAGTTGGGGAGGAATAATGACACTTACAAACTGACGATTATAGGATAGGTTGAGATAATTCAAATTGACAAGAGAACCAATATCTTCAAAGAGAATCCGATCGAATTTATTATAACTAAGATCTAAGTATTTGAGGTTTGACAATTGAGTCAAGGAAGAACAACCAACCTTATCCTTCAAATACTTATCATCCGAGCCACGAAGATCAATCCCAATGACATGATGACCTTCAGTTTCGTTGCTGCATCGAACAGCACTCCAATTGCAGCAATCATTATTGAGCCAAGAAGAGAGTATACCATATTCATCCATGAGGCGTTGCTTGAAGGATAAGAGCACTTGTCTTTCACTCTCGACACACGTGATATTCTCTCCCACAGATGGGCTGAATCGTCCAAGGCCAACATTTATAAGATATCTCCTTCAGTACTTTTCATTTAGGCTTTTCAATTTTGAATTTTGAGTAGGTGTTAGGGGCCAAGGAAAATAAATCTATATATGTCATCATTATCACTATTTTGTAATTGAATATAAAATTTACCAAAAAATTAAATAAAAGTCTGGTCACATGATTTCCTTCTTTCTTACCTGTGCTGCCCTATTTGAAAACTATTGATGATGACGTGTTAAATTTCTAATTTTCTTCTTACATATATTTGTATGCATTGTTGAATTATTGTGCCTTAAATTCTACGGATTAGGTGTGTTTCAAAGAATTAATTTGCAATCCAGTGAGATAAAAGGTCAAAGTCTTCCTCCAAATTTTACTTCAACAACTTTAATACAACAACACGTGGGAGTGCGAATTCACACGCATGGTCTTTTAGTTTGACAAACACGTGGGAGTGCGAATTCACACCTATGGTCTTTTAGTTTGACCAACACGTGGGAGTGCGAATTCACACCCATGACCTTGTTGTTTGACAAACACGTTAGTTTGACAAACACGTGGGAGTGCGAATTCACACCATGATCTTTTAGTTTGACATACATATCTTTATTAGTTTGACTCAATTTGATATAATTAGTTGAAACTTATTTCATCTTTTTTTTTATTAGAAATAGATATCTTCCAATCCAGTTATTATGATATAAAATACACAAATTAATAATGTTTATGTGGATAGTTGAATTTTTAGTTTTTTATCTAAATAATGATCCATTTGTAAAATAATATTGAGAATATATAGAGAGAAGTTTGTTATAAAACAAATAAATTGCTAATAAACTTTTTTTTCTTTTACAACATATGGGAGTGAGGATTCGAACTTACGAACTGTTAGTCGAGAATAAGTGATTTAACAAATTGAGCTAAACTCTTTACGTTACAAGGTAGTAGTATCAATAATAATAAACTCTTTAATGAAAATATCTAATGAAAATTTTTAACTTAAAAAATAAAAATAAAGTTACTCTATAAATCTAAAATAGATTTATAAATTTTTGTCTTGCTTAATTTTATGACTAAATACAAAAATAACAAAATAAAACACTATCACCACACGGTTTGATTTCTTTATTTCTTTAACATTGGGCGAAGATAGTATTAAATGTTTGCATGAATTTTATGTTTGAATTAATTTAATAATTAATTCATACGTGGATGACAAATTAAAGAAGAATATATTTGGACTATTTAATGGGCAAATAAGTGATCTTGATTATGGGCCCATGACTAGTGGTGTGGCAAACCAGCCCATTAATCTTAGGGGATTATGGAAACCCTAGGATTAACCTATATGGTATGTTTCTTGAGCCTCATGTTCCCTACCAAACAGAGAGTATTGCTCATATTTGGTCTGGGTTGCATAGTTGAGTAAGACCACAAACCACACCTTCTTGCAGATCATGATCAATCTATCATCTCTTTATAGCTTAGATCTTTGGTCTTGATTGTTCTGTAATTTTATGGCTTTTATTTTAGAATAATCATGATTTAGGATTTGTTTACATTTTCCAACAAGTAGTATCAGAGCTTGTTTTGCATGGATGATTACTGGATCTTGGTGAGTTACTTAGCATGTTATTTATGTTGCAATCATTTGGATTGATAAGATGTTGAACAATTTTGCATGACTTAGAATCTTTAATTGTTTAAAATTGTTCAAATCTCTGTACATGAATGATTTGATAAATTTAATATGTATTTAATTTTCAAATACATGAATATATGAATCGTAACGTTCCAATTAAAAAAAATAGCTAAAGGCATTGTGTCATGAGAAGGTTGCGACACTCCACCACTTGCACGTATGGTTCTAGGGCTAATTCCTAGCACCAATTTTATTTAAGTTTGATCATAAGTCAAACAAAATCTTAAAGGAAAAATGAATGTCATAAAGATTTTGTTGAAACAACAAACAACGAAGATATTTTACATTTTGTTATATTGCTTTTAAAAACAATGTTAACAAATATAGGGCTTATCTTGTTGTTATGGTTTCAATCCTGAACTTTCATTTAAATTGAGAGAAAGTTTTATATTTTTACTTTAACCCTTTATTATTTTATTTTATTTTTTAAATCAAAAGATCCATATTTCATCACTTCAAGAAATGTATATTTTTAATCCGTTTTGAAGGATTTTATTTTTCAAATCCGATTATTTAGGCTCCGTTTGATAACTATTTGTTTTTTGTTTTTATTTTTGGTTTTTAGTTTTTAAAAAACATGGTTGTTTGACCACTAATTCAATAATTATTTGGAAGAAGGAGAAGTAACCTAAACATGCATATGTATATGTGCAAAACTTTTAGTTGTAATTATTAATTACAACTATTATATATATATCGACTGGATGCATGTTATGGGGACTATTTTAGTTCAATAATTGTTTGAGATTTCAACTTCAGACCTTTTTATTCAACATATAAATCTTTAATCAGATAAGCGGTGTTTGAGTTGTTATAACCTCACAAATATTGCTTTCCATCCTTTTTGTGAATTTATTTTATTTCATGTTCATATTATTTCAATTTGGTATGGTATTTGAAATATTAATTAATTAGGCTAAAGATGATATTTTTTTTCTTTTTCTTTTTCTTTTAGGTTTTACAAGCTGATTGCCCACCAGAGGAATTCGACATTTTATTGGATATGAGGTGGTGATGTAAATTTTCATTCAAATAGAAAATAATTTAATTTCCTTTTCATGTACTGATTTATTTATTTCCACATCTTTTATCATAAATAATATAAGACATAGGTATTAATTGTTGATGCAGGAATTTGGTCATAGTCTTCGATATTGATAGCTCCAAACCAACACCGACATACAAGAAAAAATTGTGAACGAGTGTCGTTCTAAGCCCAACACACTTTGGTCATGTTAACTAGCTAGGCCTTTACCAATGAAATATTTTGGGAGTTCTTAATTTTAGACAAATAATTATATATTATTAATCTGTTTCTTGTTCAAAAAAATTTATATATTATAAATCTTGTATTTCAGTAGTGTGGGTTCACTTAATTTCATTCATACATGTCACCATCTTATCTGAATTTTGGGATTGAATATATTAAAATCATCAAAAACAAAATTTAAAAAAAAAATTAAAACACTTGGCCTCATTTGATAATCATTTCGTTTTTTTATTTTTGGTTTTTGGTTTATTGTTTTTCAAAAACATGGTAGTTTGATAACCAATTCAATTTTGTGTTTTTTGTTTTTCAAAAACCATTTTAAAATTCTATGTAAATTTCAAAAACAAAAAAAAAAAAGTAGTTTTCAAAAACATGTTTTTGTTTTTCAAAATCTGGTTTCTTCTTCTAATACTCAACTTTTTTTTTCTCATATTTATCTCTAAAAAATTTATTTTCACTCAAATTTTTTATTTCTAAATTTCGATCTCTAAAATTTTCATATTTTGAATATTTATTGTTATTTATTTTTATATTTTCTATCTCTAAGTTTGTTTTCACTATAATTTTTCTCTTTCATATAATTTCTTTTTTTTGTTTAACATATCTTTTCATCTCGACTTTATTTTTTCTCCAAAATTTTTCTCTTTTTGTTTTAACTTTTCTTTCACTATTTTTTTCTAAATATTTTTATTTATCTCTCTAAAATTTATCTTCCAAAAGTTTATTTACAGCTCTATTTTCTTCGAATAAACTAGAGTACATATAGRATACACCGGTGCTAAAACCTTTTCTCAAGATATCTTCCAAACTGTTGGGGTCGACAAAAATTTCCACAGGGTCGGGTCCAAAAAATAGAAAATGCATGTCCCGACCCCGTCCTTAATTCCATTTTTAAATAATTAATATATATTTATTACACATTTTTTATATTTAAATTCTAAATATAATTAAAAAAAATTATAAAACCGATAATTTTTCTCGAGAACATCTCTCGGACCCAAGAACGAGGTGGAGATGGAGACTAAAAATTTTCATGAGCCCGAAAATGGGAGAGAGCAACCTCGCACCCACATCATCTCTACTCTACATAAAATTCTCTCTCTCATGTATTTTCAATTTTCTAACATTTTAAAAACAAAAAACTAATTACCAAACGTGTTTTGGTTTTCTGTTTGTTAAGAACAAAAAATGGTTATCAAACGTTTTTGTTTTTTAAAAACAGAAAACCAAAAACCAAAATCTAAAAACAACCAAAACCAAAAACCAAAAACTAAAATGCTTATCAAACCGACGCTTAGCTATATATATATATAAAATTAAAATGGGAAAAGAGAATATGACTGAATTTTTTTTATAATTGAAGGGCCAAATATATTAAATCGTCCCCGTTCATGAACTAAAATATGTAATTCAAAAAAAATTACAATTTCATGCTACAAACAAAAGATGTTTCTTATTCTTAGAAGACGTAAAGAGAAATGCCAAACACTTTCATTTTCTGAATTCCATTTTTTCCTTTTTTTGAAACAACCTTCCATGCTTTTTAATGGTTAAGACATTGTAACCAAACAAAAGGCCTATCAAAAAAACTTCAGGAAATACTAATAAGAACAAAACACAATTAAAACAGACAAACAACATATATACTCATAAACGAGAGGCAATACAACAACTCATTTATGGAAATAAGTCTCAAACAAACTCTATTAATGTTTGGGAACTAGAACGAACGGTATCACGCTAAGTAATAACATATCTCACTGAAGATATTACAAATAGTATCACGTTGCTCTTAAAAAATTTGCTACACTCTGACTACGCATCTCCTAGGTGCCTGTAAAAAAAAATTCATTTCAAATATTAAGCATATATAAATAATAAAAATAAATGATTACACAATTTTTTAAAGAATAATTAAGGACTCAAATTATAAAGGCAGAAAAAGTACCTGTTTTTAGTTGTTTTCACACCTAAAAAATTTGAAGAATGCATGTCTCCATCTTCTATTGAGTACCAAACTCCCAAATATTCCCCAAAAACCCACAATAAATCCAAACGCCATGCTGATCAGAAATTCTCGTCCAAATAATTTGTCTTCATCTTCATTTTCATTCTCAACATGAACATTGTTTATGTTTGGCTCTTGGTTGATGTCTTCCGAGCATTTTTTAAGTGGATCCCCGCAAAGATAAGGATTGCCTTCGTAAGAAGAAGTTGAGAAACCTTGAAGTTGAGTCCCCATAGGAATTTTTCCTGAAAGGTTATTGTATGACAAGTCCAATACTCCCAACCTAAATACTTGAGATAAATGGGATGGAATTGGACCAGACAAATGATTTCTCGACAGATCCAAAGATTCCAATGATTGAAGTCGACCAATTTTATCTGGAATTTGACCTGTTAATTCATTCCTCGAGAGATTCAAAATAATCAATTCAACAAGCTGGGTGATTTCATAAGGAATTTTCCCACTCAAATGATTGCAAGATAAGTCAATGCTCCTTACAAGATCCATTACTTGTCCTGTGATATGTCTCTCTCCACCTTTCCACACCATGAAAATATCAGTCTCATAATTAGGATGACCAGAGAACAATGTTTGTGTTAGGGCATTGAAATTACGAATGCAAGTTGGTATGCTGCCCGAAACATTATTGGATGAAATATCCAATATTTGAATATATTTGAGGTTGCAGAGACCTCTTCCTAAGTTTCCATGAAAATGATTTGACTTCAAATTCAGAATAGTCAAATATGGTATCTTCGACCCAATCCACGATGGTATTGTTCCAGATAAATTATTATTCATTGCATCAATGACTCCCAAATATGTCAAGTTGAACAAAAAAGGTAACCCTCCTGAGAATTGATTGTTGCGTAAAACTAAGGATTCCATGTGAATAAGATTACCGATCGAATGTGGAACGTCCCCAAAAAAATAATTGTTAGACAAATTTAATATTTTTAAATGGAGCATGGAATCCCAACAATCAGGGAGTTGTCCTGATAATTGGTTGTCAGAGAGATCCAATGTCTCCAAGGGAGAGTTGACGATTTCACATAAGCCACTTAAGTCTGAGAAATCATTGCTCGAAAGATGGAGAAATTCTGCTTGAAAAAGAAAGGCAGGAATTCGCCCCACAAATTTGTTCGACTTTAAACTGATAACAGGTGCCATATTGAACTTGAGTGACAAATTTGGAATTTCACCCATCATTTTATTCCCAGAAAGATCCATGCCAGGAGACAGGTTATTCCAAAACCAATGAGGAACGATGTCTGAAATTCCAGCAAATGAAATATCAATCAAAGTGGGAGTTTGAGTTCGAAGCCACTCCGGAAAAAGTGGACCCAAGTTGCATTGTCCCAAAATTATGTAATCCAATTGAAAAGAAGGAACCCAGTCGGTCTTCAAGTTTAAACTCAAAGAATTATTAGATAGATCCAATCTTTTTAAATTTATCAGTTTTGAAAAATGAGCTTCTGAAACTTCACCCTCCAATGAATTAGAATGAAGATCTAAGTACTCCAAGTTTGATAATTGTCCCAAATTTTGGGGAATGGTTCCACTCAATGAATTAGAATGAAGATCTAAGTACTCCAAGTTTGATAATTGTCCTAAATTTTGGGGAATGGTTCCACTCAATGAATTCCAACCAAGATCTAAGTACTTCAAGTTTGATAATTGTCCCAAATTTTGGGGAATGTTTCCACTCAATGAATTAGAATGAAGATCTAAGTACTCCAAGTTTGATAATTGTCCCGAATTTTGGGGAATTGTTCCATTCAACATGTTGTCAGATAGTTCTAAATGTTTCAAAGATGGAAGCATGGTAAAATTTGGCAAGAATCCACAAAATTCGTTAATCCTGAGGCTTAAATACTGTAACGAGTTAAGTACACGAGGGTGAAGGGCTTTTAGAAAATCAGATAGCAATCCTCTTATAATATTTCCCGATAAGTCTAATAAATTTATATTACGAAGACTCTGAAAGGATTTGAGAGAATGGAAATTAACTTGAGTTCCACTAAGATCGAGAGACACAAGAGAAGTCATATTTCCAAAATCATCAAAGCTCAAACCTTCTAGATTGTTGTATGCAAGATTCAAATGGACAATATTAGTAAAGTTGATCAACCACGAGTGATAAATGGAAGAATTCAAATCAAGATTGAGAGAGAGGTCCAACTCAACTAGAAATCTAGAGAAATTGGTGTATGAATGAGATGATAAAATAGGTGGTGGAAGGTTACAATCACTTAATGACAAACTTTGTAAAAGAGGAAGTTGGTTAATGACACCTACCCAGTCATTGGCACCACCAAAGTCTCCCCGACTCAAGTCAAGATGTTGTAGAGAAGAAAGACTTAAGAGCCATCTAAGATTACCACTTGACCAATAATTGTTTCCCAGATCAAGAACCGATAATTTTGAAAGGTTTCCAAGATGGGGAGGAAGGGCAGTTTTAAACCAATTATAGGACAGGTTGAGATAATTCATATTGACAAGAGAACCAATATCTTCAAGGAGAATCCGATCAAACTGATTATAACTAAGATCTAAGTATTTGAGGCGTGACAATTGAGTTAAGGAAGAAGAACCAACCTCACCCTTCAAATACTTGTCATGCGAGCCACGAAGATCAATCCCAATGACATGATGACCTTCAGTTTTGTTGCTACACCGAACAGCACTCCAATTGCAGCAATCATTATTGACCCAAGAAGAGAGTATACCATATTCGTCCGTGAGGCGTTGCTGGAAGGATAAGAGCGCTTGTCTTTCACTCTCGACGCACTTGATATTCTGTCGTAAAGATGGGCTGAATCCAAGGCAAAGACTTATGGGCATAGAAAGCAGAAGGAAGAGATGAATGGAAGCAAAGCACCAAAATAGAGTGATGGAGATCATTGTTGCTGGTGGCTTTGTAAATTATCTTCCCAACTGCATCAATTTATATGACGTTTTGAAATTTTATATTTATTTTTCGAATTAATTATCGGGCTTTAATATACTTTTGAAAACATTTTTTCTCCCCACAAACTTGGTTTTAATTTCACGATAAGATATTCCCTTCAGTATTTTTCAATTAGTCTTTTCAATTTTGTTTGGAAGTTAGGGGCCACTGATTCATTAATGCTTCATTTTGCGGAAAAAAAAGTTATAATTAATTCGTGGATTCCTTTTGAAATTTAAAATAATTGGTTGAAACTTATCTGTTTTTATATCTGAAATAGATATCTTCTAATCTTATTATTATTGTATAAAATTCACAAATTAATGATATTTATGTAGATATTCGAACTTTTGGTTTTTTTTTCTTTTTAATTTAACAAAGGATTAAATTTAAGAAATATATATTGAATACATATAAGTTTGTTTATATATATATATATAAAATTTTGTTATATAAAACAAATAAATTGTTAATAAACTTGTTCTAAAAAAAATTGTTCAATATTTAAATGAAATTAAATTTCCTCATATGTTCCCTTCAGTATTTTTCAATTAGTCTTTCTTCGATTTTATGTTGAATTGCATTATCAAAGAAAATCAATGAAATATAAGTCGATATGTTTAACCCAGAAAATCAATGAAATATAAGTCGATATGTTTAACCCATCAAAACTAAGATTGAAAATACTGCTAAAAAAAAGATTGAAAATTAATTTATTTAAAGATATAGTTATTCAATATTTATCAATATTCTCTATTTCCAGTCCCTCCCATTCTTTTAAATTGGAAATAAATGTTTTGGCTTCCGGAAAAAGTTATCACCACAAAAATTGTATATTTAGCTTTTTTTTTATTTTTATTTTAAGAAATTGATATTTGAAATCCGATCACTTATAAATGTGGTGATATGAATTTAACATTCAAATGGAAAATGATTTAATTTTCCACACATTTTCTTTGAAATATTTTATCATATACAAAGGTATGATTTTGATCCTACAACAAAGCATCTATGAAAATATTTAGGGAAGCTTTTAACTTTTAGAAAAAAAATTATATAAAGATAGATTTACACAATAAATATCGTGTCTCGCTTAATTTTGTAATTGAATATAACAATATCAAAAGATTGAAAACATTAGAAAAGTGATCATATGGTTTTCTTTCATTTCACATGTGTGGTACCCTACTTGAAAACTATTGATTAAGACGTGTTAAATTTCGAATTTTATTCTTACATATATTTGTATGCATTTCAAGTGGTTGCATTATTGTGCTTTAAATTTTACGGAATAGTCATGTGGCAAAGAATTAATTTGCGATCAACCAATGAGATAAAGGTCAAAGTCTTTGCCCAAGTTTTACTTCTACAACTTGTTCGAGAGGTCACCATCATCTTTTTTTAGTACAACGACACTATATAAAGTAAGGCTATATATATATATATATTTCACTTTTTTCTTTAGTACAAATTCCAACTCACAATATATTCAATATAGACATCATCTAGAAAATAGGTTATATATCTGGATATTTATTTTATTTTTGGTCGAAAATAGGTGTCTTAACCAATTAATCCAAATTGTGCTAAAATTATAAAATAAAAAACAAAACTATTTCATCCACATATGTCATCTATCTAGAAAAGTCGTTGATTTCGTTTCAATATATTGTATCCATAATTTCCATAGACATGTGTGTTAAATTTCTAGTTGTAGTTTTATATGTATTTGTATACATCTTGTTTCAACACTTTTTTTTCTGTCAAATCGAGCATAACTTAGCCATAATTGATATATATCTCCAATCGAAATTGTGAGCTCAATCTATATCCCTACCTGTTGTACTAAAAACAAACATTTTTCTATGTAATTAGAAAAATAAACGTAGAACATAAAGGAAAAACAAGAACAATTCCATCTTGAAAAAAAATGAAAAGTTGGATGAAAAATATAATTTCTTTAAAAAAAATGAAAGCATTAATAAATATTTGGAAGAATGATAAGTATTATAGTATTTGCAAGACTCTAATTGTAATTATTATTATTTGTAAAAAAAATGTAAATATTAATCTTTCATTGTATATATCAACCTACTAAGGAGACAAAGTATTTGCGTAAATTTTACTTCTAAATTAGCTCAAGTCGTAGGTCACAACATTGTTGTCATGTCATCAGAATTTATTTTTATTTTATAATCATATTAATTCTAAGTAATTTTCAATTTAATAAAAAATTTGAACAACTTTAATTTTACAGGAGAGATTTTTGTTTGTTTGCTTTTTTTCTTCTTTGAAATTCGGATATTTGACCATTTAGTTGATGATATATGTAATTATGTTTAGTTGGCTTTAACCATAATATTAACATAGAAGTTTAATTATTTAAATCAATTTAATTTTGTTTACTTTTACACTTTTTTTTTTTTACAATTTTCCTAGATTCTT
>NW_019104496.1:3351177-3366635 GCF_001995035.1 Momordica charantia
GACATTGGTGGTGGAATTAGTGGAAATTAGGGCAATTTTTTTTTTCTGGTTAAGAAATTGTTAATTTGAGTTTGATTTTTGGACAATGGAATTGAAAGTGGAAGCTAGAAAATAAAAAACAAAATAAAAATGTGAAGGACGTGTAGAGAGAAAAGAAAGGAGAAGAATTAGGATCAACCTTTAACGTGGAGATCTTCCCCTTCAAACCAGCAACTTTTGAAACTTTCATCCACCAATTAACAATAATCAACTTGCAACCTTGAGTTTTTTTAATGGTAATTAAATCATTGTCCAACATTTTTGGAGTTTAGATTTTATTAGCTAGTGTCCTCGAGTCCATTTTAATCCCAAACGTAAATCCTGCTCACTTTCGTCCGGAGAGATATGAGGTTAAGATTTGAACTCAAGACCCTTTAAAAATGAAATATATACCTTAATTAATTGAATTCTCCTAGGCTGGCCGCATTTTACATTTTAATTATTGATCTTAACATTATATCTATATCTATATACTATGATATTGGATTGATATTTTTCTTTTATATCTTTTCGATTTTTTTATGATATTATGAAAATGTCGATTCATTTTTTATGTTGATGTAGAACTCATAGAACCATATCAATAGAGGATGAAAATTTTAATTCCTTGAAATTTATAATTCATTTGTAATATTTAGCTGCAACTATCTATATTAAGAAAAACTGCTAATATTTAATCAAAATATTTACTATCAAATTGGAAAAAACTTTATTATTAGCCATCTCTTGGCCAACTAAAAATCTAGTGGGATATTATTTTTTCTCGACACAACAAAATACAAATCTCAATCTCAACTGTGACAAAAAATAAATCAAGTGGCAAATACTCAATTTATAGGACAAATTTATTGAATTTTAGATATCAATTTATAGACAAATTTATTGAACTTTAGATATCACTTGCGAAAACTTCAAGATATTCACGAATATAACAAATTATAATCGGCCTTCATTGAAAAGATTATATATATAAATGTGTCATCATAAAAACAATATTCATGTGACATGGAAGTAGAAATTTGTGAAAACAAATTTATGCAAAACAAGAACTATTCAAACCAAGTGTGATGTTTTTGCTTTATTCTTGCAAGTTAGCTTTGAAGTCATTCTCATCCACTTGATATATAATAAGAGCATGTGATTCTTTAAAAATACCATATAAAATAATGTAAGAGAGAGATGTAAATTAAGGAACCAAATTGGAAATGTTCTTTTTCCCAACATTTCATTTTGCTCACAAATTGTCTGACAACTCCAACATAGTTTTGATGCTTTTTGCCTTGAGTTTTTACACTTCTCTCAGCTTGTAAACCATATTCTTTCCCATCTATTCCTTTGGCTGAGGTTCCTCAACCAATTTGGACATATTCCATGTTCCATTATATTAATTATTATTGACAAAATAAATAAACTAAAAAAATAAAACCCTACGTTTATAACAATAAAAAATCAACCCTTAAATGATTATATCATTTCTAAAAATTATTTCTCAAAAAAAAAAAAAAATCCAATTCTAAAGATTTTTAAATGGATATATTAGATGTGTTATATTTTAGCCGTCTTTGAGTTCGAATCTCTACCCCACATATTGTAAAAAAAGAAAATTAAGCCTCATGTTGTAATAAAAGAATAATAATATATATATATATATATATTTGAGATCGAAACTTTTTTTTTTGAACTGTTTTATAAAAAGTTGTGTTTAAAAAAGGAAATTCATACGTTACTCCACACTTATTTTTACTATTCGTGACTCATGAATTGAATAAAAGTTTGAATATTATTTTGGTCTTTGGACTTTGGTTTATTTTGGTCTTTTTACTTTCGAAAGGTTCATTTTTATCCTCGTACTACTTTTAACTTTTGTTCATTTAAGTCTCTATAATTTCAAAACGTCCGTTTTGGTCCTCGTATTTTTAAAAAGTAACCCATTTTGATTCGTATTTGTAAAATTTCAATACAAATTTTATATACAATGAATACTATTTAATACAAATTTATAGCTACATTTCAAGAAATTTAACGAGCGAAAAGTGTCAAGCTAAAATTATGATGGAAAGAAATCAGATAAAAATAAAATTGAATTGGCTAAAATAATCACTTTTTAAAAAGAAGGGAGATATTTTGAAAGTACATACACTAAAATTAAAAAAAAAAATTTGAAAATATACTAATAAAAAAATAGACGTTTTGAAAGTATAAAATCTAACGAAATCGAAATAGGATACTAAAAAGAGTGTTTAAAATAAAAATAAACTATAACTAACCATATCATTTTCTATATTGAAAATAATATAATTTTCTAAGAAAATAGAAGAGAAATAAGATTTTATATTTTGAATGCTATTTCCAAACACAGCACATTTTTGTCTCTCTCACTTAAAATCAAGGATTTGTGATGGTGAATAGATATATTCCTTCATTTTTGCTCTCTCCCCACACACATCAATCATATGCTTAATTCTTTATAAAAAAATAAAAATAAAAATAAAAATAAAAATAAAAAATCATATATGTTTAATTCCCAATCTCTATAATTTTGGAATTTACACACACATATATATATTCCGAATTTGTGCTTTCAAAGTCATCAGATAGAGCTTTAGCCTTAGGTTTTTTCTTTAACATTTAAACAATAGGAATATATTCCTATAGGGTTCGTACATATTCTCCTATTTATTTTAGCTTTAAATATTGTAGCGAGATCTTGGATATTGATATCTATGAAAACATCGAAGTCTAAGTTTTATAGAGATATGAATATCGATTAATATTTCTGAAAAGTTATAGAAACAAAAATTTTGTAACAAATATTTAAATTAACGGAAAATCATTCCACACTTTTTAAATAAGTTAAAACGGATCATATTAACATTATATTCATATTAGTGGGTTTATGCTTATATTTTAATGTTTTATCATTTTTATTTACAATATTATGGAAATATCAATTCACTTCTTATGTTGATGTCGAACTCCTAAACATATAAAAATGTCGACGGAAATTCAATACCTTAGTAGTACTTTAAGCATGTATTATGGATATAGTTTTGTAAAGGTCCTCCTTCTTTCCGAACATTCTATTGTTGTAATTTTGAGATAAGCCTCACCGACATGTTAATATTTTGTTGATGTTTTTAGATATTAAAATATTTAAAGTTGATGAAAAATACTAAACTTTTATTTAAGGCTAAATATATAATTTAGTTTCTAATGTTGGTATCATTCATATATAATGTCTGACGTTCAATACTATGTTTTCTAGTATAAAAGTTGAGTATTGTTATAGTCGGTCACGTTGTCTAACTAGTGATATATAGTGACCAGCACAAGGTTTGAATCCAAAACTTCAGAGCAGGTGACGTCACGCATTATATATAATACATCAAATTAAAGCGTATATCATTTCCAATCCAATTAAATAAAATATATACCGACGGGACATGATCATTTTGCCAATAAATTATAACACATTTGTGATTGCAAAAAGAAAACTTGAATAAAAAGATACTTCATAAAAATTTGAAATGGGAACTTTAAAAAGAAATGAAAATGACTCGGATATTAAGAAACTAAATCATATATTATATTGTAGCCTAATTTCTATAATTTTTTTTATTCTAAAGTGTATCAAGCTTACACAACGAGATTCATTATATAGAATAATGGATCACATAATACTACAATAAGCATGAACATTATCTTCACTAAAGAGATGAACAGTGTTATCACTAACAGTTGAATATAAAGGATCTGGGAAGTATCCACGGACGCTTTCATTAACTCCATGCCTATAATAGTTATACGTCGATGCGAACGTCGACTCGTCGTAGTATTGCGACGCGTACGGGTAGTATTCCCCGTCGTAAGGGAACGGCCATAACTCGGCTTTTCGGCCCGTTCCTCTCACCACCTTCAATACTTTCCTTTCATTTACATAACCAGTTACTGTCACCTTTTGCTTGTCCATGTCTATTTCCAAGCTATCCACCCCTATTTTCAAAAGCTTTAGTTTCGTCGTAAACATATTTAGAGCTAACTATTTCAATGCAAGCAGTTGTACTTACCTTCGATTTTCGAGATTGCTCGACGAATCCGATCTTCGCACCCATTACAATCCATATGCACCAAAAGCTCCACAATCTGCGAAACAAAAGCTCACATGAGCATCCAATGAAAATCGATCATATTAAATATACTATAACTTATCTTCTTAAACTTTTAAATTTAGTGGGCACATAAGTGCGGCTAGTTGCACTTACAGACATGGCATTGGAAGATCGATTTCGGTGAGATCGTCGCCCGAACATGACGGTGGTCGAGACAGTCAAAAAATGGCTGCTTTGGCCGTAGAGCTCGGCTGAACGTAAGGCTTTGAATTTATAGTAAAGGCTGTTGGTTCCCTTTCTTGTTTCTGCATGGAACTTTCTGTGTATTGATTCTTATTATGGGGTTTGGTTTTGTATATTTTTTTTTTCTGTTTTTTTTTTTTTTTGGAAGAAAGGGAATAAAAAAAAGGCCCAAATTGGTTGGCTTTGGTGTCCATTTGAATCAATTCTCCCTCCTTATCCCTAGCTATGATCTAAAGTTTTCATACATTATATTAAAATATGAGAAACCAATATGGGACAGAAAAGATATTTATTCTGATTTTCTTAGACAACATTCAATTTTTTGGTTTATTCTTTTCATCCTAATCAAGGGAAATGAAGCGTGGCCATGAAAGAAAAAGGATGTTTAAATGTTCTTGTAATGTGGGTTTCAAAATGGAAAAAGTTTTTCTTTTCCAGAAAAAATGGTAAATATATATATAATAAACTGTGCCTAAATGCTTGTTAGTACAATAAATATGAGGTGGAAATTGAATGGAAAAAGATATTTGGTATCATTTGAAGTATGTTTGTCTCCTGGGGAGATGGAAACCACTTGAGGCCGAGGTATAACTCTTCCCTTGACTTCTCAAGTTCGAGCCGTGCATTGAAATTCCTAATAAAATAGAGTAACTTCATTAATTATTGATGATTAACTCAAATACTTTTATGCTCGAGTTAATTACTACAAATCTGACTTATATCTCTCAAGGTCAGGAATCATAATTGTATTTCCACGTACGAAAATGATTGTCCTAGAGATTGTGCCTCCCGCAACTCTAGTATGTTAGGCCGTGCAAAAATTAATTAAGCAGTTACAGACGGTTGCGTGAGATACCTAGGCATCAACCTATATCTAAACTATCAATGAATCTTTAAACTATATATGGGTGCACTTTGGTCAAACTCGTTCAAACATTACATATTTCTAAAGTAATTAGGGAAAGATGACATAACATACTATTTCCTCATTGTTATATGTCGTGTTTTACCCTCTAACAAGCTTAGAGAAAAGTTAGGCCACCTAATAGAAAAAAGTCAAATTTTTGCTCAACACTTAAAATTTAAGGGGGATAAATTAGAACCTTGTCTCTCTTCGATGACACAAAGTCATTTTATAAATTTCGACTCAACATATGATATAAATTTACTATCAATTATTTTTAACATTCAATAATAAAATATACTTAAAAAACGTTAAAACTAAAAATTTATTAACATAATAGGGATTGAGTTGAAAAAAAATATACTAAATCATATATTTAGAGAAAAAGGAACTTTTTTTTAAATAATGTTTTTTAAAAAATAAATGACACAAATAATGTAGGTTTGAAAGTATTTTCAATAGTAGAGTAGTGAAATCACAGAAATCGCATCTAATGGCTGCGATTTTAGGCGAAATAGTTGTTTGCAAGTCGAAATCGTAGCCAATGACCGCGATTTTGTGAAAGTCACAGTCATTGGCCGCGACTTCGGTGTAACATGGCTTTAAGGATGCCACGTGTTGGGATGGAAATTGCATGCATTTGCTACGAGTTATATATGGTATATATATTATTTTGTCAATTATTTTAATGGTAAGAATTGTGCAACACTGGTCACAATGATCGTTATTAACCCTCCAAAAATATTCTATTCGTAAAATAAATAAAAAACTACATAAATAAATATATAAATATTTTAAATGAAAATCGAGTTGATTGTACGCGACTTTCCATAAATAAAAGTACAATGTAAGCGATTTCCTTACTGACTCATTCTTTGAGGTCCATCTCATCTATATCGTATTGGCACCTAAATCGCATTCATTGTATGCGATTTTTGACTTTGACTAGTACCTAACCTATTTTTATCAATAGTTTAAATGTATAACTTAATTTTGTAATTTTTTATTTATACTACATTTATTTTATTATTATTTTTAAATATACATTATTTTTTAATTTGTTTTGTAAATTACATCATTCTTAAATTTTCTCCTATTTTCTCCTATTTTCTCCTATTTTCTCCTGGAGAAAATTTATACCATTTTACTAACGTTTTTTTTTCTCCCTCCCCTTGCGATCTTCCTGTCTGCGAGCAATGGCTCCAAGGAAGAAGCAGCAGCAGCCGAAGCAGAAGCATAACAACAGAAAATCCAATCCGAATTCCTCCACCTACGATTCCCGTCCTTCGTCGTCCGGTCCAAAGCTTCATATCTCCGCCGAGAACGAGACTCGTCTCCGTCGTCTCCTACTCAGCTCCGGCCGGTCCACTCCGTCGGCGATTCCAGCAGATGACTCGCTTTCAAAGGTTCAGAAGGTTAAGAAGCTTAAAACCGTTTACGAGAAGCTCTCTTGCGAAGGTTTTACCAACGATCAAATTGAACTCGCGCTCTCTGCTATTGGGGTAACTTCTTCTTCTCTGTATTAATGTACCAATCTACATTTCAGTGTTTCCTCCAGCTCTCTCTCGATATATTTTGCAGTAATTACGATTGGTTTGGTTATTGAGACGGTTGTTCAATCCAGTTACTTTGGTTCTGATAAAATATCACGGGGAAAGAAAATGGAAGAGTGTAGAATTATGGAAGTGTTGATGGATTATTTTTACCCACCGGTTCTTTTATTTAACGAATTGTATAATTCAAGTGAAATGTAGTAACGCGAGACAGTTATTTAGAATCATTATACTTTTCGCTTTGTGTCATAGGCTGCGAGCTGCAGCCTGCAGGAACTGAATGACACTTATTTACTGAGATTCCATAGTGAGGAGATTTAGGAAAAAGAAGAACATAAACATGTATTGCAGAAATGCTAAGGTTACCTCTCACCGGCGTAAAATTGAAAATTACTTTGTATTACAACTTCAAACGAACATGGTCGTATAAATATTAAATCGGAAAATTTACAGTAAAATAAACGGGTAGCTAAACAACTGAAACTCTAGCTTTAATTATGTTCTACATAGAGGAACGACATCACCATTTCTGGCTCCAAGCAACTTTATTTATAAATGGGAAGCCTAGGGTGAACGTCCAAGCCCAAAGCGGCATTCGCTAAGGTCATTCATTTTCTTTCTTTCTTTTCAACATTGGTGCTAACTGCCTATGTTGCCTTTCGGAGAAAGTTACACTCGTTGGTCTTACTTTGAAGGCTTTGTCGTTGGTAGGAAGGAACAATGTTCATGTCTGTCACCCTTTTTTTTTTCTGCTAAGAACTGAGAATTTCATTAGTTTTCTGATCCTTTTCTTTATTTTTAAGACCTACAATTTGCTTTAGTATTGAAAATTAAGTCTAATATCTTCTGGGACTATTCGTTTAACATCTTTACACGCTAATTGAAAAGTTTCTATCTAACACGCTAAAATAAATCCCATGTGCTGACAGTTTTCTGAAGTTGTTTTTGTTTTACAATTCATTTATTTTATTCAAATTTTATTTTACATTTATGGTCTAGCTGTAACTACTTTGACTAGCTAGATATTGATTGTAGCTCTCAGTTCCTGGAAAATTTGTAATTCCTTAATATGATACTTTGACTGTATATATCACTATGACTGTATAGATCACTAGAAGTGGCCCAACTTTTTTCTTTTGAGTAGGATGGTGCTACATTTGAGGCTGCTCTTGATTGGTTATGCTTGAACTTGCCAAGTAGCGAGCTTCCACTGAAATTTTCAAGTGGAACTTCTCTGCATACACATGAAGGTATATTTTATTTTGTTATTATACGGGTTCCATAGAATGGTGGTTGTTTTCATTTTCAAGTTTACTGAATTTCAGTATAATGCAAATGATTTTGGACGTTTTATGCTACTGCTATGTAATTCATTTTCCAGGTGGTTCTATTCGTATTCTACAGACTGCACAAAAAGACTGCCCTTCTGTAGGAGTCCAATCTTCCAAATATAAAGATGGAGGCGAAGATTCTTCTGTTATATTCAATAGGCGTAAGGATGACGATACACTAGATTTTTTCCAATCATCACAAGCTCAATGGATTAAACAGTACGTGGAACAGCAAGAAGAGGTGCAAAAAGAAGTTTGATTAATGCTACACCTATCATTTTCAGCTCAAATTTAATTTTCAAATAATGTAGTTAATAGCCATGAAATATTCCTGATAATTTCTTGTTCACCTTTTTCTCCAGTTCATTTCCTGATTATTTATTGTCGGAAAATTTTTGTGCTTGGAATTAGGAATGTCTCAAGTAGTAAATCTATATCTAGGGTTAGAGAACTTAGAAACCTCTGCTCTTTTGTGAAATAGGACAAGGATGTTTAGTCAATAAGCACAAAAGCTACCTTGGTTTCTTTTTTGGAGATTTTCAGTTGTCTTGTAACATAAGAGGTCCAGGGGATGGAATGAAAAAGGCTTTATATATATGGTGAGAATCCTAGTATAATTATGCAATAAGAGACCAATTGTGAGTTAGATTTATCTTTAATTGAATACTCCAAGACAGTTGTTAAAGCCTTTGTTTGCGGAGGTTTCCCTTTTGAACTCATTAGGGAAGATAGTCATAGCCCAACTTGCCCCTTTTTTGGAACTTCAAGCTCCTTACCGTAGAAAGGTCGACATCTGCAGAGGTTCGTAGAATTTTGCAATGAGGTGCTATTTTAATGAACAAAGTTTTCCACGGTTTGTATTTTTAGGTTTTCAATGGTCTTCAAAACCGAGTTAGAGCAAGGAGAAAACGGGCAGTTGAACATGGGCGCAAAAAATAGCGTCTTCTTGGTGTTTAAATTTTAGGAATTCTTTTTGTAACTACAGTCTTGTGATGCTTATCCATGATTTGATGCTTATCCATGATTGGAAAGCTGCTCTTCAATAGTTTTTGATAGGTGGGGGCTTTCTCATCCCCCAGACTTTAGGCTGTTCTTGGTTCTCTCAATTCACAGTTTCTGTTTCATATAAAAAAAAACATGGGCAAAAAAAATTGACCTCCCTGCTTACATCACTTCTCCCGCCAATATTTTTGGATAGGAAACAAACCTTGGTTGTTTTGTTCATTAGGAATTAATCTTATGGTTCTTTATAGGGTCTTTTTTGGTATACGGTTTGGGTTTGGGTTATGAGTGTTTTTTCTAATCTTTCGCGTCTTTTTTTTTTTATATCCGTGAGTGTCCGGGCCAGCTTACGCGCACCTCGACTAATCTCACGGGACAACCGCCTGACCCTACAACATCTGGTGCTGGGAAACACACAAGAATTACTAATTCCTAAGGTAGGTAGCCATCATGAGATTTGAACCCATTCCCTCCTAATTACCCTAGCCCCTTTGGTCTAATCTTTAATGTCTTTTGGTTAGGCTTTGAGTTTGGGTCATTTTGTATAAGTTATTTTCTTCTTCTCCTGACCAATTGTAATAAAGAAAAGAGGGAGGCTAACTCCTTAATCTCTCGATTGTGAAGGGCTCTGCAAAATAAAAAATTGAGGGGGGGTGGGGAACCATCCCCAGTTCCGTGAACAAAAATTTGTGGAGATCAAGGAGTTCTTATTTTGGATAGGAAATTTACATGGCCGGTGGATTACGTAGTTGCTCACACTTCCAATGACTTATCCACCCCTTTGACAGATTCACTGGTTCTACATTAACGTTGGCTCTTTCTTGGTTACATGTTCGCCTTTCATTTTATAGTCTTACTAGTCTAAAGTAAAGGTTACTGTGATAGCTTTATTTATAGGATTTATTGTATGAGGTCTCCCTTTTGGAATGTTTCATATCAAAATATTTGTTTCTAAACAAAATTTTCTGGTCAGTTTATGGGTTTGCTTTATTGTCGGTCATCTTTGGTGGCCTTGTTTTGGTCATTTTTATATTAGAAAGGTAGACGGTTTCGACGTACCCAGAGGCCCGAGGCGAATCCTTTTTTTCTCCCAGTACGATAGGATAAAAGTGGTGTCAGGAATAAATTTTGGTTTTTATTGTAATTTTTGAAAAAAAAAAGAAGGAAGAAAGAAAAAAAGGAGAGAGAAAAGAGAAAAGATAGAGAGAAGGGGGAGTATGTCGAAGTATGGATTTCCTTTGGAGTTTCAAGGTGTTGTTTCTTGAGTTGTTTGTTTCTCAGTTCTGTGTTATCGAGGTTTGGATCAAGTTTGTTTGCAGTTCTACACAGTTTGGAAAGCTTTCAAAGAGTTGGGTGAGTCTACAGTTCGTCTACTAGAAAATTCACGGAGAATAGGCAATGGTTTTGAATTTTGAATAAGGCAGTTGAAAATATTCTTTCGATGAGGAAAGAATGGTAGAACTACCTGATGCACTTATCTATTTGGAATAAATTTCATAGAGCTTCTAACGGAATTTTTTAAAATCTTAAGGTCTTTGAGATTTACCGTGTTTGGAATCCGAATTTGCAAGGATTTGCAAATCATAATGATTTTGAAATCATTCCCGTGTTTGTGTTTTTAGGATATTAAATCCTAGGTAGGTGGCCAACATAGTTTGAACCCATTCCCTCTAAGCCCTTTATTATTTACATTGGCCCTTATTGACCACTAGGCCACACCATGATGGTTTTTGTGTTTGGTTTGAAAAAAAAAAAATTCAAAATCTCATTTTGGGTCAAAAAATTTTCTGTTTCAAATAGGTTGAATTTGGCTGGATTTGAAATTAAAACATACCTAATTCCAAATTTACCATTTTTATAGGAAAAAAGTTAGATATTTTATTTTTTAAATTTAAGCATATCACCATTCAACCTACAGCCATATAATCTCAACACACTACAAGAGTATTTCTTTGTGCAAATTGCCATTCAAGCCGACTACAGTTAATCAACCTTATTGTTTTTTATATTTGTTTGTTTTTATCTTTTCTCCCCTTTTAGGAGTTTGTATTTTTTAATTTTATTTTTTTCAATTAAATCAATAAAAAGTCTCATTTCTTGTTCAAAGAAAAAAAATAAAAAACATTGATGTTATTTTTTCATTTTCTATAATCATATTTCTACTTTTTCCAAAAGCACTAAAATGACATTATGAGTTCTGTATTTTTACAGGACGACTATAGAACCTGGGAAGATGAAATGGCTGATGAAGTTTCTTCTAAGGAGGTACTTTCTTACCATGACTATATATATATAATTTTTTTTTTCTCTAAGAAGCAGATTTACTTGAAATATGTAGAGTAAAGAAGCTGATTCTTAGTAGGAAATATTTTATAGAAGGGCATCCTGCCTTACCTTGGGTTTTCTGTTGGGAAAGAGGTATAGGATTTCATTTTGTAAAAGCAATTAACGTAGAAAAGGCCAAAGTATAGCTTTCCAGTTTCCATTGTGCTTCTTTCCATAAACATTTTTCCGAACCTTTGTGAAAGGGATTGATTTAGTCTCTTCTCCAGGATACTTTTCCTCTGGTTGAAATAAAAATTGTTTTGTATACACATAATTTCTTTTTATTCTGGAATTAGGACAATCTATTAAATACTTCTTCTTCTCCTTTGCTTTTACCCTTTTTTTTGTTTGTTAAAAAAGTTACACTCTATTGTTTCATTAATTAAGATAGGCTTCTCAAGCAAGGTCTTATGATGTTATTGCGGGAGAGTATTATGCTGCTCGGTTGGAAGCTGCAAAAGCGAAGGAAGAAGGGGACAAGAAAAGAAAAGAAACCGCTGGCAACATCATTCGCAAGCTTAAGCAGGAGCTGTTAGCTCAAGGTAGTATTTTATTTTCCTCTTGGTTCATATCCATTTTTTCCCATCTTATTGAAAGTTTTGTTACAATAGAAAATAGAAATGTTATATTTATCTGTATGTTTATATCTTTGTCTCGCATTACATCTTTTATTATTCCGCCAATTTTATAAGCAGGATTATCAGATGATATGCTGGCTTCTGAATTCGAATATGGAAGAGCTTTTGATAATGCATCAAAGGATACACATACGACTTCCATGCAGCATGGAATTTTTGGTGTCAATCAATCAGGTGATGTTGAAATTAGTGTGGACTGTCCAGTGCATAGAAATGAATCAACTGTTGATGTAGATGGGAGGGAGGCATCAAGTTCCAAGGAAATATCTGTAAATCTTATGTCTTCACAAGAAAAGAATGACTCGGAAAAGCTAGAAGATGTGGAGATCGGTAACTTTCTTTTTGAAGATGTTGAAACAAATCCACGTGTAGCACAGGAATTACTGAAATTAGAGAAGAAAGAAAAGATGAGAGAACTTTCCAGTGGGAAGAATTTGGAGAAGTTGGATGGCATATGGAAGAAGGTAAATATATATGATGCCTCGAGTCTCATGCTGCCTTTTTGCTTTCTATATCTGAACATAAAGCTTCAATGTGGCTTAGTGTGTAAGGAAAAAAAGTAAAGAATATTTTGGAACTGTGCGATTTCAGCTTTATGGTGGACTGTTTGGTTTGAAACAAACAAGAGAATCTTTGAAGAGAAAAGTGAAGATGTTTGAAGTAGAGTCAATTTATTTATTTTATTTCTCACGATAGCCTAATAGGCTTGGGTATTGTTTGGAGATCTTCTCAATTATTCCTTTAGGGTGTCTCCCTGAATTTGGCAAAGTAACTTGCTCTCTACCATTCTTTTCACTTCAGTACATGTGTGCTTAGTAGGCTTATCTCAAGGAGTTTGGTCACGTTCTACTTCACTGTCCCTCCACTTTGGAAATCTAGGCATCTCTTTTTCAATCCTTCAGTCATTTTTGTGTGTGTGTTTTCATGTGCTAGGAGTGAAATGTTTACAAGAGCATAAGAGGATGATGAGAAACTCTCTTGAAAAGGAGACAGAATATAGTTTTTTTTAATCAAGAAACAACTTTTATTGATGAGTGAAAGTCATAAGTTTAGAGAAACAAAAAGTGAAAGAAAAAGGAAGCCTTTGCTTTAGAAATACAAACTCCTTTCGAGAGTGAAAAAAAAAGGTCTTTCCTTTACAAATAGATAAATATTACAAGAAAGCCCTGAATAAAGGAAGACAAATCTCAGGTGCGAAATAACTATAAACAATGTTTTAAAAAGCGCGCCTGGGCGCACGCCTAGGCGTTAGGCACAATGCCTGCGCCTCGCCTTTTCAAGGCGAGGCGAAATGAAGGAGGCGAGCCTTAAGAGCGCGCCTCCCTTGAAGCCCCCAAAGTGCAAAGCGCTGCACTTCAGGGGCTTCTGTAAAACTATTAAAAAAAACCCTAATGCTTGCGTTTAGGGTTTTTTTTAAATCTCAAAATGGACCCAAAGCCCATAATCTTTTAAATTTCCCGTCTTTTCCTTTATTTTTGGAAAAGATCTCAATCTTTCCATAATCTTTTCAATTTTCTCTCCCTCCATTTACGTGAATCCCTTTAATATTCTGTGATTTCTCTCTCTTCCTTCACATGGAAGGAAATATTTTTTCTATAACAAAACCTCCATATAAAAGCTTTCCATCTCTGTCATTTCTCAACCTCTTCTCTCTCTCTTTTTCTCTTTATAATGTTTGAACTTTGAATATTATTTGGCTTTTATATGTTATATATGTGTGTATATATATTTTTCTTTTTCTCTTTATAATGTTTGAACTTTGAATATTATTTGGCTTTTATATGTTATATATGTGTATATATATATTTTTATTTATCTTTATATATAGTGTGCCTCGCGAAAAAAGGCCCGCGCTTTCTTTTGCGCCTCGAGCTTAAGGTCCAGAGGTCTATTGCGCTTTAGTGCGCCTCGAGCTTTTTAAAATACTGACTATAAAAAAGGGTCTAATTAAACTTTTGGTCCCTAAGATTTTGATTTGGTTTCTATCTAGTCCCTCAAATTTCAAGTAGTACTTTAAGTTCCTAAGGTTTGAAAAATGGTTTTGTATAGTATCCAAGTTAAGTTGACTAATCAACTAATGAAAAAATAATGTGACATTGTTTTATTTATTTTTTATTTTTTATATATATCTATGAGTGTCCGGGCCGCGCACACCCTTTTTGAGTGAGGTGTCAATTTTTATATTAATTATATATATATATATATATATATATATATATATATATTTTAACTGAGGTGACATTTTTCTTTTATCCCCCTCCCCATCCACTCTCTCTCTTCCCTTCTCATTCCTCTCCTTTTCTTTTGGTTTTTGTAGTTTGGATTTTTCTTCTATTTGGTACTTGAGGTTTCATTATTTATGTTATTTGATGTTGGTTTTTCATTTTAATAAGTTCATATTTTTATTCTTAAGTTTTTGAAGACTCTAAGTTCTTTATTTTATACTTCTTCAGATTTTGCAATTAGTTTTCTGTAGACTTTTTGTTTCTTATGGTACATACACATGGTCTAAATGAATGTAGGGGGACCCACTAAAGATTCCCAAGGCTGTTCTTCATCAATTATGTCAGAAAGCAGGATGGGATGCACCAAAATTTAATAAAATCCACGGAAAAGAAAACAATTTTTTCTATGCTGTTAATGTGTTGCGTAAAGCAAGTGGGAGAGGTAAAAACAGAAAAGCTGGAGGTCTGATTACACTTCAGCTTCCGGATGAGGACGAAATTTTTGAGTCTGCAGAGGTACTTTCCCATCTCTTTATCAATTTCTACATAACAATGCATTGTTGTGCTTAGCAAAGATGAAAAATGGAATTGGGACTTAAGCCAGTGACTCACCAGTTGTGTTCTTACTTTAGGTAGGAAAAAAGTTTAATTAAAATGAATTATAAAATAAGGAAGGGGAGATGAGACATTCATCCACTTAAAAGACCATAGTAGCGTACAAAGAAGGGGATTCTGCGTTAAATTTGGCAAACCTGCTGGTCTTCCACATCCTCAGAATCTGAATCTAACTATGACATTGTGCTATAATAGTTCTACAAAAGGCACTAGATCCATTTAGTTCAAGAGCTTCATTTCTTTCCCTTAGATTCACATAGATCCTTGTCTTCAGAGGTCAGAAGGAGAATCGTTTTTGGATTGACACATATTGTATGATAGGAGAGGACATCGAGGTTTAAATTCTTCTGATTGGTGACAAATTGTGGGGGCTGGCAAGTTACACTCCTTTATGTGCCTACTTGCTCAATTTAGCATGGAATGTGAACCTGAGAAGCTGGGATATTTTGTAGGTCATCTTTTATAGGACTCCAT